>VONZ01001119.1:0-216082 GCA_012976165.1 Labeo catla | reverse complement strand
CAGATCCGTAACATAGCCCCCCCCAAAGAGCGGCTTCCAGACGCTACAAACGAACCACAGTCCAGGGGAGCGGTGGGGCGGGGGCGAGACAGGGCAAGGGCTGGAGGGCCAGGTCCGTGCGGAGGACCAGGTGACTGAGGCAGGACCGGCAGAGCAGGGGCCCACCAGGGTGGAGCTGGAGGCGGAGCAGAAGGCACAGGAGCCCTCCAGGGCGGTGCCGGAGGAGGAGGAGGCGCAGGAGCCCTCCAGGGCGGAGCCGGAGGCGGAGCAGGAGACCCAGGAGCCCTCCAGGGCGGAGCTGGAAGCAGAGCAGGAGGCCCAGGAGCCCTCCAGGGCGGAGCCGGAGGCGGAGCAGGCGACGCTAGAGCCTTCCAAGGCGGAGCCGGAGGCTGAGCAGGCGACGCTAGAGCCCTCCAGGGCGGAGCTGGAGGCGGAGCAGGAGGCGCCGCAGTAGGCGGAGCGGCCCTCCGGGGTGGAGCAGGAATCCGCGTCACGGTCTGGGACCTTGGGAGAGCAGGGACAGAGGAGGCAGACAGAATAGGGGAAGAAGGTGCAGCAGGCCTCCGGGGCGGAACAGGAGGCAGAGCAGGAGGTACCGACTGGGCGGAACAGGAGGTGCCGTGAACCGGGCGGAACAGGAGGGTGGCGACCGGGCGGAACAGGACCCGTGGTCACGGCTCCGGGACCTAGGGAAAGCAGGGACAGAGGAGGCAGACAGAATAGGGGAGAAGGCGCAGACTGGGCGGAACAGGAGGCGCAGCCGCCCTCCGGGGCGGAACAGGAGGCCGCGTCATGGACTGGGACCTGGGGAGAACAGTGACAGAGGAGGCAGACAGAATGAGAGGAGAAGCAGAGAGTTTGAGGCAGAACGCCGCCTCCCTAGGAGGATCTACAGCCGAAGCTGACACCTCAGGAGGCATTGGCGCGGCTTCTCCAACTGGTGAGGCCTCTGGGTCTGTCTCGTGGTCAGACGAGGCATCGGGAACAGACTTGAAACCAGACGGGACCTCTGGAGCAGACTTGAGACCAGACGGGACCTCTGGAGCAGGCTTGAGACCAGACGGGACCTCTGGAGCAAATTTGTGAACAGACTTGACCTCAGGAGCAGGCTTGTGATCAGGCGGGAGCTCTGGCACAGGCTTGTGATCAGGCGGGAGCTCTGGCGCAGGCTTGTGATCAGGCGGGAGCTCTGGCGCAGGCTTGTGATCAGGCGTGACCTCAGGAGCTGACTTGGGAACAGGCGTGACCTCAGGAGCTGACTTGGGAACAGGCGTGACCTCAGGAGCGCAGTGTGCAGCCCACACACACCAAATGGCAACTGCCATTAATGGAAGAGCAGCAGCGGGAGATAGGATCTCCTTACTGGTGGGTCCAGAGTGTGCTAACACTACTGGCAGGTAGGCTGACCGCACCGACACCAGTGGTGGGTCCAGCAAGCTGGCCATCATAACGGGCCGTGACCTTGGGATGGTGGACTTGACCTGGCGAGGTTCTGGAAGGTCAGACGAGATGTGACTTGACTCTGGACTGACAGACGAGACGTAACTTGACTCTGGGCCGTCAGATGAGACGTGACTTGACTCTGAAACTGCAGCAATAACATCACTTGGCTCATGAAGATCAGCTGTGGTTTGACTTGGTTCGTGAAGCTCGTAGTGACCTGATTTGACTCATGGAGATCAGCGGTGACTTGACTTGGCTCGTGGAGATCAGCAGTGACTTGATCTGACACGTGAAGACCAGCGGTGACTTGACCTGGCTTGTGAAGATCAATGACTTTACTTGACTCAGGAACCACGGCTGTGACTTTGCTTGACTCAGGAACCACGGCTGTGACTTTGCTTGACTCAACCACGGCTGTGACTTGACTTGGCTTGGCTGGAACAGCTGTGACTTGACTTGGCTTTAGTGCAACAGCAAACTTGGCTTGGCTGGAATGGCTGTGACGTTGGCTTGGCTGGAACAACTGTGACTTGACTTGGCTTGGCTGTGACTTGACTTGACTTAGTAGGAACAGCAGCTGTGACGTGACTTGACTTTGCGGGAACAGCAGCTGTGACGTGACTTGACTTTGCGGGAACAGCAGCTGTGACGTGATTTGGCCTTGCAGGAACAGCAGCTGGTGCAGGTTCAGGAGAAGCAGACATGACGTTAACAGGCTGTGGCTTGGCTGACGTGGCGTTAGCAGGCGCTGGCTTGGCTGACATGGCGGCCATCTTTGCAACAGGCTCTGGCGTGGCGGCCATCTTTGCGACAGGCCCTGGCGTGGCGGCCATCTTTTGAGCAGACTTTGGAAGGGCGGCCATCTTGTACGGTGGTTCTGGGCACTCGGGTGAAACCTTGCTTGACCTTGAAGGAACGACGCCCGTGACCTTGCTTAACTCAGGAATGACGGCTTTGGCTTGACTGGACTTGGAAGCTTGACTGGACTTGGAAGCTTGACTGGACTCAGGAGACACAGCTGCACCTTGACTTGACTTGGAAACTTGACTTGACTCAGGACACGCAGCTGCAACTTGACTTGACTTAGAAACTTGACTTGACTCAGGAAATGCAGCTGCAATTTGACTTGACTCGGGAAACGCAGCTGCAACTTCACTTGGCTCTGGTATGGCAGCTGTGACATGACGGAGCTCCGTTTTCGCTGCCATTTTGTGAACGAGCTCCGCCGTCGCCGCCATGGTATGAACACGCTCCGACGCGGCCGCCATTGTTTGAGCACGCTCCAGCGTGGCCGTCATTTCACGAAGGAGCCAGGCGGCCAGCGTGTCCGTGGCGTCGCGCTCCGGCGCGGCCGCCATTTTGTGAGCGGGGTGCGCGGCCGCCATTACCGCGTTGTCGCATTCCTCCTCCGTGACCTCCACAGTAAACGATGAGCCCACACACAACAGAGCAAAGTCCATGAATAAACGAAATGATGAACGCGGACCCTCGCGACGGAGTTTTGACTGGAGTGGTTGGTTAACTCCTTCAATGAAAAGGTCTGTTAACACACAGTCCGAGAGATCTGAAAAATTAGCGATGTCCAAGTACTCTTGAATGTAGCCCTTGAGCGTTCGTATGCCCTGCTCGAAGGCTAACAACAGTTTTGTAGTGTCCATACCTGCGTGGCGTCCGGATGAGAAGTTGCTGGATCCTTTATTGGCCGAGTATTCTGTAACAGAGGGAGCGAGACGAGAGACGAGCGGATCCATATGCAAACTTTTATTGTAGGGACGAGACATAGACATGGTCAGGCAGGCAGGGTCAAACAACGGCAAACAGGAGTATGGACGGCGAGACAAGAGTAATCCGTGAACACAGGTGAGGGTCAATCCAGCGGCGAACGTAATCCGTATGGGCGAGGAAGTAGAGTGGTCACACTGGCGAGAGTACAATAGGCGGGCGGCGAGACTGACGAAACGAATAAACAAGGCTAGGTCACAAGACAGGGAAAAAACAAGGCAAAACAAACGGAAACTAGAATCAGGATACAAGGAAACGCTTAGTATGAACGCTAAACACAATTCAATACTCGGCAATCTGTGACAGGAAGACCGGGGCTTTTATACTGTCTCTGAATGGTGTAGGTGAAAAGAGCAGTGGCCGATGGATAATGTAGTCCGGGGTGTAGTGCAACAGTCCGTGTGTGCAAACAGAGTGAGAGCGACATCTGGTGGTGAGCAGTCCGCGGCTCACCGACCAGATCTGTAACAGGTCCATACATAGGAGAGGTACTTCATATGTATGGCATCTTTTTAATGCATTTAAACCAAATTTTACCTGAAAAATGCAATCAGACAGGAAATTTAGGTGTCACGTCATTGACCCAGATATATCTCTAATTTATGTATGTATGTATGTATGTACAGTCACGGCCAAAAATATCGGCACCCTTGCAGTTCTGTCAGAAAATGCAGCCCTTCTCTCAGAAAATTGTTGCAGTTGCAAATGTTTTGGTACTTTTTTTGTTTTTGTATTATTTATTTTATTTTATTATTTATTTATTTATTTATTTAGTTGCATTGGAACAACACAAAAAAAGAAAAGCAACATATGATACAATTCCACACAGAACCCCAAAAAATGCACTGGACAAAATTTTTGGCACCCATAACTATATATTTTGTAGCACCCTGTTTGGAAAAAATAGCTGAAATCAGTCGCTTCCTGTAACCATGAATGAGTTTCTTACACCACTTCACTGGAATTTTGGACCAGTCTTCTTTTGCAAACTGCTCCAGGTCATTCAGATTTAAAGGATGCCTTCTCCAAACTGCTGTTTTGAGATCTCTCCACAGGTGTTCGAATTCAGATCTGGACTCATTGCTGGCCAGTTCAGAATTCTCCGGCACTTTGTTTGTAACCATTTCTGAGCACTTTCATGATACCATTCACACAGTCAAGGTATCCAGTGCCAGAAGCCCCGAAGCAACCCCAAAATATCTTTGAACCTCAGGCAAGTTTGACTGTAGGGACTGTGTTCTTTTCTTTGAGGGCCTTATTTCTTTTTCTGTAAACAGTGCCATGATGTCCTTTACAAAAAAGCTTTGTCTCATCTGTCCACAGTACATTCTCCCAGAAATATTGTGGTTTTGTTACATAAGTTTTGGCAAACTCCAGTCTTGCTTTTTTTATGCCTTTGTGTCAGTAGTGGTGTCCTCCTTTGTCTCCTACCATAGCATCCCTTTTCATTCAGATGGTGACGGTTAGTGCGAGCTGACACTGTTGTATCCTGTGTCTGCAGATCAGCTTGAATTTGTTTGGAAGTTAATCAGGTAGGAAAAGTAAGAAAAGCATTTTTTGCAGTGTACTTTGTGTGTGTGTGTGTGTGTGTGTGTGTGTACTTGTTTTTGCTACGTTGTGGGGACCAAATGTCCCCACAAGGATAATAAAACCTGAAATTCTTGACATTGTGGCTACTGGCCTTTTAATAATTTAATAATTAAAATATTATTAAAAATAGTAAATGATGTTTATCTGAAAATGTAACAATGCAAACATTTTCTGTAAGGGGTAGGTTTAGGGTTAGGGTTGGGTTAGGGGATAGACAATATCGCTTGGTCAGTAAAAAAATTATAGAAGTCTATGGAAAGTCCCCACAATTCACAAAAACAAATGTGTGTGTGTGTGTGTGTGTGTGTGTGTGTTGTTGCTGTGCAAACAAAAGAAACAAAAAGCATGTGAATACCAAAACATTTGCAATTTTCTGAGAGAAGTATTGCATTTTTTTGACAGAATTGCAAGGGTGCTGATATTTTTGGCCATGAATGTATGTGTGTCAACTATTCACTGAGTTTCAGTTCATTCAAAAAGATATATACATGGAGAATGAGACAGCTGAAAGCACACCCTGTATATTTTCTTTATTTTACAAAAGCACAATGTTTTGTTGATATTGTGAGTGTACACAAATAAAAATAGACCCTTTACAGATTCAAATGATGTATTACTCTTATGTGCATGATCAAAAATGATAGAACGAACTGATTACTGACTTTAGTACCTCTTATTTACATTTTGAGGTTGAATACAGATTTAAAATCATAACAAGAAAAGGTTATGAAATAGTTATGATACTGTTTTTGAAATCAAATCTTTGCATAGCTATGACAGGAAACTGATATCTAACAGTGCCTTGGGGGAACAAACGGCTAATTTTAAAACATAAAGCATATACATCAAGGCAAATAGGAAATACATCAAATTGTTGTCTCATACTTTAAAGCAGTCAATGCAATTCATGAAAGAAGTCTGTATGTGGGTGTATATGTGAAAGATAAATAAATAAATAAATCTGACATAACCCCCTTTGTGATCAATCATTAACATTTTCATAACTGTAATTTAATTACAAACTTTTACTAATTACTCTAATTAACTGTAACTAATTACAATTGCCTAATTCTGTTACATGTAACTAGTTACTCCCCAACACTGCGTACCTCAAACACAAAACCAGGAAACAGGAAACACATGAGTGAATGGGAAAGAGAAACTTAAGTGTAGTTGAGCTGTCGTTTGCTGTCTCTGTAAAAGGCGGTAAAATGGCAGAAGTCAGAGTTTTTCAGGATGAGTTCTTGTGTCCAGTGTGTAAGGATCTCCTGAAGGATCCAGTGACCATCCAGTGTGGACACAGTTGCTGTAAGAGCTGTATTACAGGCTGCTGGGATCAGCAGGATCAGATGAGAGTCTACAGCTGCCCTCACTGCAAACAGACCTTCAGTCCAAGACCTGCTTTAGCTACAAACAGCATGCTGACTGAAGTGGTGGAGAAACTGAGGAAAAGGAAACGTCCTGCTGACTGTTTAGCTGAAGCTGGAGCTGGAGATGTGCAGTGTGATGTCTGTACTGGAACTAAATATAAAGCCGTCAAGTCCTGTCTGATGTGTCTGAACTCTTACTGTCAGAATCATCTTGAAGAACATGAGAGTTGGTTTAAAGGAAAGAGACACAATTTGACTGATGCCACTGGACGACTGCAGGAGATGATCTGCCAGAAACATGAGAAAATCCTTGAGGTTTTCTGTCGCACTGACCAGAAATGTATATGTGTGCTTTGTACAATGGATGAACATAAAACCCACGATACTGTATCAGCTGCAGCACAGAGGACAGAGAAACAGGTATTTAAAACTAGAGATGAAGTTAATAATGTGTAATGATCCAATAGTCTGTTTATTTTCTGTGTAGAGCTGCAGCTTAATTACACAGAAACATTGTCAGTATAAAACTCTACATCTGTGTCAGTTTCTCTTTCATGATACTTACGCTTACAATGTAAAGCAGGCCTTAATATCATATCTTAACATTATCATTTGTGTTCAGTGATTGTAACCAACCATGATTTATGGAGTTCGAACCTACAGCCATAGTTATCTGTTCCACTTTTCTTGTATTCACTGATGATTTAGTTCCAGTAGTTTTCTGTGACATTCACTATCATCCATTGGTCCCGCAGCACCAGCTAAAAGAGATGCAGAAGATGCTCGAGCAGAGACTCCAGCAGAAAGATAAAGATCTTCAGCAGCTAAGAGAATCTGTGGAGTCTCAGAAGGTGAGTCTGGAGAAGAAGAGATGTTTGTCTCAGTCTCAGTTCAGACTCTCTTCTTTCAGTCCCACTGAAGCCTGAATCACTGTGTGTCTTAACAGCGCTCTGTACAGACAGCAGTGGAGGACAGTGAGAGGATCTTTACTGAGCTCATCCACTCAGCCATTGAGAAAAGCTGCTCTGAGCTGATACGGCTGATCAGAGATCAGGAAAAGGCTGCAGTGAGTCGAGCTGAAGGACAACTGGAGCGACTGGAGCGACTGGAGCAGGAGATCAGTGATCTGAGGAGAAGAGAGGCTGAGCTGGAGCAGCTTTCACACACACAGGATCACATCCAGTTCCTGCAGGTAAGAGAGATCAGTCTAAATGAAATAACTCGATAATAATGGATGAATAATGAATAATTGGATCAGGTGATCCTCAAACCTGATATAAATTGTTTTTTATTTGACCTGTAACACATCGTTAAATTTGATCATGAAGACCCCAGACATGAATTAATGCTGTATATTAGCAATGAAAAAAAAAAACATAAGGGTCCCTGTAAAATTTCAGTGTCTTTGAACATTCTAAAGTTATAAATGATGCTAAATCTAATCATAGCCTTTAAGCTGCTTTTTCTGAGCAAATCTACTCAGCCCTACAATGAGACTCCACTGATGTGCTTGAGCTGTTAGGTGGACATTCATGTTCTTAGAAGATATTTTATCATCCAAACTATTTCCTAGAAAGTTCACATAGAGTGTAAGTGGCAAATACTAGAATCTGTAGCTCTAATGTGATTTAATAAATATTAGAAGAATGAAGCTGATGCTGTGAAAGTGCTGGACTGAGGTGAGTTACTAAAGATCAGTCAAGTCATGAGTATTGGGTGAAGTGTCGAGCTGATGTTTTAATTTGTGAATTCTGTAGATTTTCCAGTCTCTCTCAGCACCTCCTGAAACTACAGAAGTAAATGAGGACCCCTTCATTTCTCACTTCTCTTCTGATGACCTGAGAGAATCTTTCCATCAGCTGAAAGACAAACTAGAGGATTTTTGCAAAAAGGAGCTCAAGAAGATCTCAGACAGAGGTAAAGTCCTGGACATTCATCTGCTCTCAGAAACAAGTCCATAATCATGCCATAACATGAAGAAAATCATATTAGAAATGTCTTAGGAATGGATGCAGATGCGTCTGGATAATATCGAGCTTAGCGTTCACACTGGCATTTTTGACAGCGAATCTGAAGATACCGAACCTAAAGGCATAGTAATATGTTCACAACCTGATTGGTCAGGTTGAATTACGTATATTTTTGTGACGGAGCTCACCAAACACTCCAAACAAAAGGAGAAGGTGCGTTCAACTTCTGATGGACTAAGCACGGTCATTGTGTGTGTATATGATTTTATTTTAACCACCTGCAAACTCACAAAAAGCTCATAAAGGCACTTTACTTCCTCGTTGCTCCATGTTTGCCCTCTGCTCATTTTGTTTTGGAAACACTGTGGATTCTCTTCGTGAAATCATGTCGTATAGCGCCACATCTTGCCATTACTTCCCGTTTTTTGTTCGTTTAGAAGTATTTTGTCCACATCGCATTCATTTTTCAATCGAAACCGCACCAGAGTTCATTTGGAAGTGGACTGAGACCCATCTTTTTAGTGGTCTCGGTCTGCTTGTTTGGTGTGTAGCAGGGTTCGGTTGGCAGCGTTCACACTTACTCAAATGAAACGCACTATCAGGGTAATCACACCAGAGTTTGTTTTAATTGAACCAAACATGGCAAGTGTGAACACACCCTAAATGATTCGGTTTAATCACAATGACTCACTTATTTGCTGCCACCTACTGGCAATTTCATTCCACATTTAAAGTATCTTTTTATTATTTAAATAATTTCAAATATCAGTATTCAACGTTTTATGTGTAATATATTAAAACATTATTTATGCATTTGAACCTGCAAGTTAAATGCATTTATGACCTGCATTAAACAAAATTTCATCAAACTTTGTTGAAACTGCTTTAATTTGCTTGGTAAAAGCCCAAATGTCATATTATTCTAATTCACTGATTAAATGTAAGAATTTGATGATGTTGCACACAAAAGATGATGCACATTTTTAGAGAAAAAAAAGGCTTTTTAAAGGTTAAAATGCCCATAAAATATTAAAATCATTTTAAATTTCTATTAGTGTGAACTGACCACCACACAGAATGGATTCAGCTGTCTATGGTAGTCCTTAAGATACCAGCACAATAACACAGCAAAATATTGTCGTTATCAATAAAATCCAAGAAAATATAGAGATATTATTTTTTGTCTATATCCCACACCCCTAGATGCAGAATCATGAGAATCACACTGTTCATGTCTGTTGATTTCCACAGTCACATCCACCAACGTTGTTCCCAGGACCAAGAGCGACTTCTTACGATGTAAGTCAATAAGAAAACAAGCAGAAAAACTCAGTGAATGTGTTCACGTTCTTCCTGTAGAAGGTGAAAGGAGAGTTTATAATTGATGATGTAAATTATGATTTGCAAAGGATATCTGTTCATCTGTACATAAACACTCATGAAAATTTAGAGTTCAGCTACATGAAAAGATCAAACAGATTTATAATTCCTGATTCATGTGTTTTATCTCCATCAGATTTCCATCAGCTCACTGTGGATCCGAACACAGCACATATTTACCTCTGTCTGTCTGAGAACAACAGAATGATTACTACCGCTGGAAGAGTCCAGCCGTATCCTGATCGTCCAGACAGATTTAATTATCGGCGTCAGGTGTTGTGTAAAGAGAGTGTGCGTGGACGTTGTTACTGGGAGCTGGAGTGGAGTGGAAATAATGGTGTGCGAATATCAGTGTCATATAAGAGCATCAGCAGGAAGGGAGGGGGTAAAGAGTGTAGGTTTGGATATAATGATCAGTCCTGGAGTTTGTTTTGCACTCCCTACAGTTGCTCATTCATACACAAAAACATACAGACTGCTCTCCCTGTAAAGTCCATCAGTAGGAGAATAGGAGTGTATGTGGATCACAGTGCAGGAACTCTGTCCTTCTACAGAATCTCTAAAACAATGAGCCTCATCCACACAGTCCAGACCACATTCACTCAACCACTCTATCCCGGGTTTACTGTTCATAGACGATCATCAGTGAAACTGACAAACTGTATTGATGAATTAGAATAGATTGACGAGAGATTCTAACCATAATGCTTTGAGCTGGATGACAAATCGCAGTGAGATGTTATAGAGTCTCTTCTTTTCTCTTCATGACATTAATACTGCAGCTAAACTTCTGTCAGTGAAATAACATGTCAGAATAAATGTGTGTAATAAATCCTCATATAGACATTAAGATCAGTGTGTGTTTGAGTCCTGCTGATTGACCATGTATTTCTGTGCTTTTCAACTCCTGTTGAACAGAGGTGTCATATATTCCTAGCTACAGTGTATTTTGAGGTCAAAATGTGTATTTGTTACGCAAAATTGCTGCAGCACCCGGGGAGCAGCTGGGGGTTCAGTGCCTTGCTCAAGGGTCTCACCTCAGTTGTATATGACTCATATATGTCATATATGAGTTAATATTTTGAATAGCAGGGTAAAAAAGAAAAAGGAAGGGGTCAAAGGTCATTTGTTCTGATGACATACACAGCACTATAGCTGACCAGTTCTTGTGGATGAGGAAAGCTGGCCTACAGGATCATACAGGGTTTCAATACTACTCACACATAGAGAATAATTAATTGTGTAGCCTTTTTTCACAATACATAGCAGTACTTTAGATAAGAGAACTTTTACTCTTGTATGTACAGTACAGCAACTACTACAGCACAAGTTGTACACCCTCAAATTTGTAACTTCAATTGATCAATTGATTTGACTTCTTACATGTACTGTATTTTTCAGAACAGATGACTGTTAAGGGGAGGTAGAGAAAGTTATTTGTCAGAGGACATGAAAAAGAACTTCAATACCAATACTATGCAATGTGGCAGAGGATGCATTTTATATATGCATTTATTTACAGTTTTTCTTGATTACTAAAACACAATTCATGGAATAACTCACCATTTTTTCATAACTATAAACACAATCTTAAAACTACACACCAACTTGGGCAAACTTTAAACTTCCAGGTCAAAGTCAAATATTTTAGTGGAACACATTCTCTTCTGTCAGAATTGAATCTTTGGCCTTGGATGACACACAAACCTTACAAATGCACAGACTATTTTCTTGTCTAGAGAACACTAGTGAGATCAATTTAAAACCTTCTTTTTGGAAACAGAATTCATTTTGCAATGACTAAGTCAATGACTGTTACAGTATTCAGCATAAACAGAGGGGTGCAGATACAGTGATATTCAGCAATAAGCTGAAAGAAAAGTTTAGTTTCATTGCACTGCTGTAAGGCGATCTTACAGTAGATGAAAAGCACTAGAACAGTTCAAAAAACAAACAACTGAATATACAGTAAACACACATTGGAATGTACTGTCAGTTACTGTACAGCAATAAATAAATAAATACATCAAACATCCTCTGCCAAGATGCATATGGTCATTCCATGCATAAGAACATGCTCAACTATAGTGCTTTATATTTCATCAGCAACAAATGACCTTTGACTTTGTCCCCTTCATTTTTCTTTTCTCCTCCTATTCCTCGGAATAATTTACCGAAACACATAATCACCTGTGTTCTTGTTCATATCATCCTGAGATTTTGACTGGTGTTTTTCTACTTAATGTTCACATATAGATAAATGTGTGCTATCTGCATTCATTTTGTGATTTTTGAGGTAGTTATATTATGCGTTCATGTTTTCCTAAATGAGTTTTGCAGAAAACACTGAGCAAATTGTAACGTATGTGAAAACAGGTGAAATGTGTTAAAAGATTTAAGAAACATGTCTTTGTTTCGAGAATTATATTAACGGTGTTATGGAGCGACTGAGACAAGAGGCATGTGGATCCATCTGCAAAGCTTTTATTTCAAGACGTGGTCATACACAGGCAAGGGTCGACACCAGCAAACAAGCTATATTGAAGGCAAGGCACAAGAGCAGTCCAGTAAACAGGTGAGGGTCAATCAACAGCGAACTATGTACACAAAAGGCCTATTTCTCTCAAATATTGTCCACAAATCTGTCTAAATCTGTGTTAGTGAGTACTTCTGCTTTGCTGAGATAATCCATCCACCTCACAGGTGTGGCATATCAAGATTCTGAGTAGACAGCATGATTATTGCACAGGTGTACCTTAGGCTGGCCACAATAAAAGGCCACTTTAAATTGTGCAGTTTTACTGTATTGTGGGGGTCCGAAAACCAGTCAGTATCTGGTGTGACCACCATTTGCCTCACACAGTGCAACACATCTCCTTCGCATAGAGTAGATTAGGTTGTTGATTGTGGCCTGTGGAAAGTTGGTCCACTCCACTTCAATGGCTGTGTGAAGTTGCCGGATATTGGCAGGAACTGGAACACGCTGTCGTATACGCCGATCCAGAGCATCCCAAACATGCTCAGTGGGTGACATGTCCGGTGAGCATGCTGGCCATGCAAGAACTGGGATGTTTTCAGCTTCCAGAAATTGTGTACAGATCCTTGTAACATGGGGCTGTGCATTATCATGCTGCAACATGAGGTGATGGTCGTGGATGAATGGCACAACAATGGGCCTCAGGATCTCGTCACTGTATCTCTGTGCAAAATTTCATATGGATGGAGCCAGTGTTCAAAACAACAAGCTATTGCGAGCTTGGATAAATACATTCAATAACAGATGAACATGAATCACATGTAGGTCTCTGATTCATAAACCAAAGTTTGAATTTCCGGTTTCACACTGTCAGTCTCTGAGATGCTGATTTCCCCCATGCATTGCATACAAAAAGCTAAAAAATTGCAGTTGCACTTAGGGAGTGTCTGAATCTACTTTTGCAAGTTTAATGACTGAAATAACGGTCGGCACACGAGGTGCATGGTCCAAAAGGGTTGTACCTATTCTCTTAATGAGTCATTGGTGTGTTTTGGGCGTAATGTGCAATAAACCAAATTCACTTTAAAGTAGATTCACTATTTACATGGTGGAATTTACAAGAGCAAACCCTGAATGCTTCTCCGGATAGCAAACAGATTTTCTCAATACACTGTAATCCTTTCATTTTTAATATTTGCCATGTTTGTGTGCTGTTGCATGTCTTTGTGTGTATAATAAGCAGAGTGAGTGCACGTTGTGCACCTGCCTAATAGGTGCATAATATTAACGTGCCCTTTACATAATTAAAAAAAAATACTGCACTATTGACTTTAGACCAGGTTTTTGTTGGTCAATGGCACAATCATTTTCAGTTGCCTCAAAATAGCAACACGCTTACAGTGCATCTGAACACGCCTCGTTTTCAGACCAGCACACCCATGGGCAAACAGATTGGTGCAAAGAGATTTAACAGGAGACCATGAGAAACAGCTGCAGATCCTCACTGAAATGGCTTTAGTCAATGTTGTTATTCTACCACAGCTTGACAGAAATTACAAAAGTGCAGCACATCCAAAACCTGTACAAAAACAGAAAGCCACTAATTTGTCTTTTTTTACTGAGGATGAATATAGTGTAATTGAAACAAGAAAATGGAAATACAAAATTAGATTAAAAGACAGAAAACAGTCAGATGTATCTGAGGAACTCATACAAGCTATAAATAAATGTCTCTCATTCTCATTGCCAGAATTATCTTCTGTTTTTAGACTTGAAGATCTGTCTAAACACTCAAAGTAGATAAGGAACATGATAATGACTATCTACTATGCTGAACATTCAGATTGTTGTTCAGGCCTTCATGAGGATGAAGAAAGTTAATCTGTCTCGTAGCTGTGTGTTCATCAAAACATTTCAGATGTCACGGCCAGAGAGAAAAACATGGAGGGAAGGAGAGGGCTGCAGGAGACACTGGATGAAATGACAAAACTTGCTGCTAAAGATGAAGCCTGTGATGCAGAATGTTTTAGTGATGTCATTAATTTTGATATTCATAAAAATGTGAAATATTTTGCACAGCTCTGGGAAGGAAGTCCACCAATGGCACCACCAAACCCTGTGAAAATACTGTGAAAACATCCAAGAGCTAAAGACAGCTTTTTTTAATCATGCCTCAAAATCAGATGGCTTAGAGATGACTCGCCTAAAAGGTTGTATTAATGATCTTTGGGAGGCTTTACTGAATCAACGATTTGTGTTCAGCTTCAGAAATTCTCTGGAAATCGCAACATACCGAATACAGCAAGTGGTCCTGGAGTCTCCGCAGAACAATGCTGGATATAGAGAACAAACTCTACATCAGCATAGAAAATGAAACAACTGATGAGATTTCAGAAAGTGAGAACTTGCAATAAAACTCAAAGACAAAGCCAATGATGAAACAATCCTGAAAAACGAGTTCAGAAAGTTTTGGAAAGAGTGTATTAATATGATTACCACAGAAACTCCTGCAATCAAAGACATTGATGTATTAACAGACATGAAACAACTCCTCAGTGATATCCATGCAAGTGTCCCATCAGATGCCTGGACAGAGAGCAGGGATATTTTCTCTGTGCCAAGTTATTCAGATTATGTGCAGTTAAATAAATCCAGTGGAATTGCAGGACATGGTGAAAATGCCATCAAGCCAGATAAAGAGAAGTTTGGTTACTTTCTGTCTACAGAGGACGAAACCCAAATAAGAACCTTAGTCAATGACATTGCTCAATATGCAGACAATATGATAATGTCATATAACATTACAAAGATGGGCTACAACAAAACCTACATTCAGGAACTTGCTGATTACATCAAAGCTAGAGTAATGGATTATGAGCAAAGATCCAGTAACTATGTGTTTATGAAGGAATTTTACATTGATTTGGTCATGTCCATCTGTAACAGAGAAAGAGTAGAAATACTGTCAAGGTGCAACATCAGCTGCCATTTTTGCTGAGATCATCTGTCAGAAACTGAAAGAGCCCATTCAAAAGAGTGTCTACAAAGATACTGCCAGAGATTTGACTCATGAAATTAAAACAAATTGTGAATCACTAAATGGAAACAGATCTAAACTAGAGAAGCACATCCTCAAGACTCTGGCAGAACAGGAGGGTTTTTGCAAATATCTTACATATTTTAACACTCCAAGAGACCACTTAAAGAGTTTCATCAGAGATGAAGTCAGTCAGTACATCACTGATAAGTTTGAAGTCAGTGTTCACCCCAAGATGAAGGAGAAAATTGAACTCTTGCAGAAGGAGATCATAAACGCAGTTCATAGAGTAACTTCAGTAGTGAACATGACAAGTGGAGATTTCCGGTTTCACACTGTCAGTCTCTGAGATGCTGTTTTTCCCCATGCATTGCATACAAAAGCTAAAAAAATTCTGCTGTGAATAAAAAATTCCCCCTAAAATCTCAATATATGTGCAGCTAATACAAAGTTACAAATTTAAGGGGAAAGTACATGTAAACAGGAAAAGAAATGAGGTGAAACAGTGAACAGTTTTTGGGCCATATTTTAATTGTCTAAGTGCACGGTCTGAAGCGCATGGCACAGTTGCACTTAGGGCGTGTCTGAATCCACTTTTGCAAGTTTAATGACTAAAATAACGGTCGGCACACGAGGTGCATGGTCCAAAAGGGTTGTACCTATTCTTTTACAGTTTTTCTCGATTGCTAAAACACCATAACCAATCTTTTGAACTAAAATTTCAAAACCATAATGCCATTTTTCAAACAGCACACCCATTTCACTGAACTATAAACACTATTCCCTGCTTTAACACATGAGTCAGATTTGGTGAACTGTTACTGCAAAACTCTGCACACAAATCCCTACATTTCTCAGTGCTTACACCATGTGGTCATTTAGAAAGCACTAGCATCAATATTGTTCACTCAAGTCTGCAAAGTTTGAGCTCAATTAGCACACGATTACTCAAGTGGAAACACTAGGAGTCAAAATTTATCACACACCAGTCAGAACCTTTGGTGGAGATATAGGGCCAAAGTCAGTTTACAGTTTGTTGCTTTTTTCAGATCAGAAATGAAATTCTCAAAACTACTTGTTCAACCTCCACATCATCTAGTCACTTGTGCACATCATAAAATGTTTGTAATTTTTTTGGACAAGTTGCGATTGCTTTGGTACATTCATGCAGCTCATTATGCAACTGATTTGTCTGCGGTTTTCTTACACTATCAGTTCCATGTTGCTCAAAATGTATTACATGTATATAGTTCTCTGTGCTATATAGTCTTACCCCTCAAAACATCAATTCATTAGCTCATCGTATATGTCTTTGCAGTAAATGCTAAATTTTTGATCTAGTTGTCATAAACTGTCAATTTCTATTAGACTTTTTGTAAATTTGCCATAAATTGTTCAAGTGAATTCTGACTTTCACTAATGTAGAGACTACAGATCAACCAATAATAAAGCAGTTCTCTGAAATAGTTCAAAGGTACATCTCAACATCTCATGAACCTTCAACTGGAAAGCATATATAGACAAAGGACAACACAAGACTTACAAATTCTGACAGTGCATTTTCTAATTTATATATATATATATATATATATATATATATATATATATATTTGTTTTTTCGTCAGACCACTAGTAAAAGTGTAACTGTGAATCCTATCCGGTCTTTTTCAGTCAATATTAGTATGCGGGTTCAGTATACAGTTTTTTTTTTTTCTTCCAAGTTTTACCAGTTTTCATAGTATTGTTTTGAATTGATCTCATCAGTGTGTAAAGCTGTGTTGTAGTATGTGTATTTTTGAGGGTTTGTGTGTCATGTCTGAGAGCAAAGTTTGTTTTTTTCAGCAAGATTGAGTGGTTTTGAGTGGAGAGCTTAATTTTGACCTGAATATAGTAAGTTAGGGGAATTGAGTTAGAAGTTACGGATTTGTGTTTAGAGTTTTGCAAAAGCGATGCGTAATTTCAAGAAATGTGTTTAAGCAACTGAGAAAAACTGTAATGAGTCATGGGTGTGTTTTGGCCATAATGTGCAATAAACCGATCAGAGTATCTCCCATTCATTTTAAAAGGCAGTTGTGCTTGCACAATGGTGGATTCACCATTTACATGGCGGAATTTACAAGAGCAAACCCTGAATGCTTCTCGGGAGAGGAAACAGATTTTCTCATTGCATTGTAATCCTTTAATGAAATTATGCCTCGCTTTTGCGAAACTCTTAACACAAATCTGTAACTTCTAACTCAATTCCCCGAACTTATTATATTCAGGTCAAAATGAAGCTCTCCACTCAGAACAAATCAATCTTGCTGAAAAAAAAACAAACATTGCTCTCAGACATGACACACAAACCCTCAAACACACACACACTACAACACAGTTTTACACACTGATGAGATCAATTCAAAACAATACTACGAAAACTGGTAATAAGTGTTGCTTGGAAAAAAAAAAAATCACATGATGAACACAACAATTGTATGCATTTGCAAGTGTTTTAATCCTAATTTATTGTAGTGTAGAATACAGCACAAAACAGCAAACAACAACAAAAATAATTATTCTGCCCCAGCATCCAGCAACCTCCTCAAAATCACAGACTAAATTGGCCCTGGACAGGCAGCGGGGGTAAAATCCTCTTGGATGCCTGACCCAACCCTGGCACGCATCAAATAAAATATATAAGACTGCTTGTTTTCTTGCCCTTTCCCTTCCTATTTCTCTTCCATGTTGTTGTCATCATCCTCCTCCTTTCTTCCCTCCTCTTCCTCTTTCACCTCCTACTCTTCATCTTCGAAATTGCATATTACTGTATGCGGGATATTGACTGAAAAAGACCAGATAGGATTTACAGTTACACTTTTACTAGTGGTCTGATGAAAAAATATATATATATATATATATATATATCAACATAAAAAATTAAATGAAATAGAAATACATTACAAAGTCATTGTGAAATAAAACAGAAAAAGAAAATATGGGCAAAGGCGGAAATATATATTAGAAAGTCCACTGTTAGAATTTGTAACTCTGTCTGTATATGCTTTCCAACTGAAGGTTCATGAGATGTTGATGTACCTTTGAGCTATTTCAGAGAACTGCTTTAGTCTTTAGTCTCTACATTAGTGAAAGTCAATATTCACTTGAACAATTCATGGCAAATTTACAAAAAGACAAATAGAAATGTGTAGAATAGGCTTGACAGTTTATGACAACTAGATCAAAAATGTAGCATTTACTGCAAAGACATATATGATGAGCTAATGACTTGATGTTTTGAGGGGTTTTGAGACTATATAGCACATAGAACTATATACATGTAATACATTTTGAACAACATGACAATAGGAACTGATAATGTAAGAAAACCGCAGACAAATCAGTTGCATAATCAGCTGCATGAATGTACCAAAAGCAAACACAACTTGTTAAAAAAAAAAAAATTAGAAACATTTTATGATGTGCCCAAGTGACTAAATTATGTGGAGGTTGAACAAGTAGTTTTGAGAATTTAATTTTTAATCTGAGAAAAGCACCAAACTGTAAACTGACTTTGGCCCTTTTTATCTCCATCAAAGGTTCTTATTGGTGTGTGATAAATTTTGACTCCTAGTGTTTCCACTTGAGTAATCGTGTGCTAATTGAGCTCAAACTTAGCAGACTTGAGTGAACAATATTGATGCTAGTGCTTTCTAAATGACTACATGGTGTAAGCACTGAGAAATGTAGGGATTTGTGTGCAGAGTTTTGCAGTAACAGTTCACCAAATCTGACTCATGTGTTAAAGCAGGGGAATAGTGTTAACAGTTCAGGGAAATGGGTGTGCTGTTTGAAAAATGGCATTATGGTTTTGAAATTTTAGTTCAAAGATTGGTTATAGTGTTTTAGCAATCGAGAAAAACTGTAATATTTGCCATGTTTGTGTGCTGTTGCATGTCTTTGTGTGTATAAGCACATTGTGCACCTGCCTATAGGTGCATAATACTAACGTGCCCTTTACGTAATAAAAAAAAATACTGCACCATTGACTTTAGACCAGGTTTTTGTTGGTCAATGGCACAATCATTTTCAGTTGCCTCAAAATAGCAACATGCTAACAATGCATCTGAACACACCTCGTTTTCAGACCAGCACACCCATGGGCGAACAGATTGGTGCAAGTGCATTTGCCATTTAAACAAAGTGGCGCTGGATTTGAAAATGATAACTGTGTCGGGCTGAAACTAGTAAAAAAAAAGGGACAAATGCACAGGACGGTGTTCAGTTGATAAGCGCTTAATTTTTGTATAATTATGTTTTTACTATTTTTGCTGTTGATATGTAACCATGTTGCACTGCAGTGGATAATACTGCATTCTTGTAAATGCTGTTATCCTCATTAAATGGAAATCTGAATTAAATTGACATTACTGTGTAGACATTGGTTATCTGCGCAAGAACACCTCTACCACCTCTGACTTAGTAAATAGGAAAACATTATATTACTACTTAAAACTCCAACCTTTGTTTGTGTATTAGGGAGTCCTTTATTGAGGGGTAATTCTCTGATTGAAAATGTTAACCTCTCACCCCTCATTTGTTTCTTCACTGGAAGTATGTAACGTATGCAAAATACCATCCAAAAAAAAATGTCATCAAGACCCGATTGATGATATTAGAGAAGTTTTAGTACACCGATGAACTTTTGACTGTTTCTGATATCAGATGATGGTCTAATGGTTACAGAGTCAGACTTGTAACCTGACAGGGTAACAGTACCGACAGGAATAGTAGGTGGAGGGAGTGAATGTACAGCGCTCCCTTCCAGCTTCAGGAACCACAACTGAGGTGCCCTTGAGCAAGGCACCGAACCCCTATTTATTTACATTTACCACCCTATCAAAAGTGTGTAAGCTCAACACCGAAGGATCTGGTAACTTCAGTTTGTACCAGTAACTCTCCTTTATATAAAGATCACAGATCATATTCACGTCAGGCTCTAAAATTACTCATATGTTTGTTAGACTTGATACCACATGAAGAGATCTGATAAGAAGCTGTTCTTCTTTGTCTGATCCAAATGAATATCTTTTATAGTGTGATCATTCAAATATTTTGTACTGTGAACAAAAACACAGAGCTTTGGATGAAACCTCACAGATAAGAGCTGAATGCACATTCTCCATAAAGAGTATAGAATAGAATAAAATAGGATAAAATAGAATACCTTTATTGTCATTGCATGTATAACCCACATTAAAATATGGTTTCGATGACCATAGCTGAATACTTTATTATGTTGATCCATAATATAATAATATGAAGATGATAAACACAATACTCTATCCACAAGTTTCCTACGTCCCATGAGGCCTTGCGTCAAAAGTGGGAGCGTCTTCCGGTTCAAAGTAAACAAGCGGGACGGGACACCCATTCATTCAACAGTTGACAGGAGTGACGGGTAAATGAAGCCTCGTGAAGCACCGACACTTTTCCATGACTGTTTCGGGAAAATATTCAAAGCGTCGAGAGCGTCGAAAACAGCGCGATCTGGTTAGTAAAAAATAAAGCAGCCAAAAGCCTGTGAACTCTGTCGGAAGAAGCATTCACCACAATTTCCTTAGATCGATGCATGTTATATGCACAAATAAAAGCCTAACTGTGTGTGTGTTGGTTTGCTGAATTTCTGACTCTGATAAATTAATTTACCCATTGAACAGTGCCATTAAATGCCAGTACGAATATCAATATGATGTAATAGAAGAATAATGTACACGTATATCACGTATATAGCATATATTTAATATTTCTGAAATAATTTGTATTCTTCATATTTCATTTTCTTCATAATACACTGGGTATTTAAAATTTAATTATTAAATAGGTCCCAATGAAAATGTACTCGCAAAGTAAGATCTGGGGGTCGAACATTAGGACACTTAAAGTGAATCACGCACATGACAGAAAGGGAGGTTTCTATGAAAGGGATTTCTACATTAACAAGCCTCGAATGGAGGCTTCATCTGGCATGCCCTTTAACACAAGCTCTGATGTCTCAGTTCAAATGTCATTTCACTAGCTGACAGTCATTCAAGATTTAGCGATCCAAATTGGCTAATGATGTGGGAACACAAATTCATAAGCATATGTTGTCCATAAGAACGTAATGGCATCTCTCATAAAGATGTGCATCTTTACAAAGTAAACAATGGTCTAAAAAACACTTAGCCTCTTTGCTAATTAGCACACAAAATACCATTGGTATACTACGTCCGCCGCCTCACCGGAAGTTGTACCCACATTCTTTTTTACAGTAGCGCCCCCCGGAAACTTGTGGATAGTTAATACATAAATAGACTGAATGATATAATTCCTTAGGAGTCTATAGGGAATTTGAATGAAAACATGCCAGTTAGGAACATAGCGCTGCTTCCCCTTTAAGAGAATCGCTCGCGCACGTAAAACCGGAGAGCAACGACAGAGAGAGAGAAAGCGGAAATATCAAATATATTAATGAGTGAAATAATTCATTAATAAGTTGATTTTAAGAAACCGGAAGAGAAAAAAGACAATACTTGCCTGATTGTGAACCAGAAGGAAACGTATTTGAATTAGAAAACAGCGGTTTGACACATTATATATTGAACTTGGATCGGTTGTCAACAACGTTTTATAATAACTACAAGGAAAAGCTCACGGTTAAACATCAAAAACTGTAAAGATACACTGTTTAATGGTTTATTTGAACATTATATGGGTATTTATTGTGAACTGTGTGAACTGTTGAATGTTATTGTTTGAGTACAAAGTGACAGTTGAGTTTATTGAGCAATGTAACATTGATGCTGCGGGTTCAAGGCCGCATTAACCATTGGGCTAGGCAGGGCTGAAGCCCCCGGGGCCCGAGCAAGGAGGGGGCCCGTGAATGACTGTGGGGTAGATTGACTGGCCATCGGTAGCGCCGATCGCCAAACCCCCACCACGCCCCCCCCACATCCCTGGTGAAAAAAACTAGCATATGCTGGTTAGGTATGTTTTGATGCTGGTTTAAGCTGGTCCTTTGCTGGTTTTTGCTGGTCATGTTGCTGGTCAAGGACCAGCATAAACCAGCATCAAAACCTACCTAACCAGCATTCCAGCATTAAAACATACCTACCAGCATATGCTGGTTTTTTCACCAGGGATATTAGCGCTATTAGGAGCTTTTCCGTAAATTCCATGCATTACCATTAGAGCTTAAAACTACGCATTTGAATTTGGTTTACAAATGTTCAAATACACATAGTTACGTGCCAAAATGCTTGTCTCCTCAGCAACACAGTCATTTGTGTCTTAAAAATGAACGTGTAAGGTAAAGCTTGTGTAGTAGGCTATATGAGATCTTGTCATTATATGATGAGATTTTAAAGGGATAGTTCACCCAAAAATAAAAATACTGTCATCATGTACTCACCCTCAAGTTGCTCTAAACCTGTATGAATTTCTTTGTTCTCCTCAACATTTCTGGTCCCCACTGACTCCAATAGTTTTTTTTTTTTTTTTAACTATGAAGGGGGGTCCAGCAACTGTTTGTTTACCAGTATTGTTTCAACTATATTTTTTGCATTCAACCGCAGAAGGAAAGTCATACAGGTATAGAACAACAACGGAATTTGTGTGAACTATTCCTCTAAAGCAGCCTAGATGCTGTTACCATTTGTGTCAGACATTAGAAATAATTCACTCACTGTCCTTAACTAAATCACTGAACTACGTTTTTTTTCCCCCCGTTCTATTGTAAGTCGCAACTGTTTACTTGTCTTCAGTAAGCTTGTTTTTATTAGACAATTTTTTTTGTTTTGTTTTGAATTATGAAATTTTAATGCAAAAAAATTGCTAGGATAAAAATCATATTTAAAGAATACATATCATTATTTATCCATATATATATATATATATATATATATATATAGATAGATAGATAAATAATGATATGTATAATTATTGTGATGGGGGGCCCTGCAGTAAGTCATAGCCCCAGGGCCCCGTGAGGTCTTAATGCGGCACAAGGAGAGGACTCACATATAAATAAATAAATATACATAAAAATGAGTATGAGCTGATGCCCTCAGGTGGGAGATATAGGGTAAATGTCAGTCTGTCGTGTAATGAAGTCTGTTGACCTGCTCTCTTGATTGCTCAAGACAGTTGGTTTCACAGGGATAAGAACCAGGAGACAGTAGCCCCCTCCATGGCCCGCTCCTGAGGGCCGAGGACCCTGATGTCGAGGCAGCCTCGACATCAGGAGTCCATGATCTCCTTGACTGTGAAGACTCCGCCATCCACCTTGACTGGTTGCAGGGGGCTTATCCATGGTACCAGGCTCTGTGGAGATAGGTGAGCGAAATGGTTTTAATTGGCAGACATGGATGGATACGGTAACTAAAAAGTAGTTTTAGCTCAGAGGTGACTGGGTTGATCTCCCTCGCGATCTCAAAGGGGCCAGTAAATCTGGGGCTTAACTTTTACAGGGAAATTGGAGCCGGATGTCCCTAGTAGAAAGCCACACCTTATGATATGATGGAGATGGCGCCTACTGGACATCAGGGTGACATCTGTGGAGCTGAATTCCCAACAAACACAGAACGTTGCCACAACGTAGCCAACCTTTTAGCAACGTTGTAACAACATGGCTAAATGGTTGTTGGTTCTACGTTGTGTTGTTAAGGTTGTTACTGCGTTGTCACAATGTTGTCATTCAACCACGGATCGCTGAAGGTTGTGCTTAGGCTGTCTGGACAACCACTGTACGACGTGTACTCGTCACTGTTCCGAAGCGCATTTTACAACTGAGCAGACCGTTGGGCCGTTATTCTTCTTCAAGCCAGGATACGTGAGTATTGCTTTGGTTTTTCTCAGATAAATAATATATTGTAATATCCAAACAAAACCTACAATATTCGTGTCCAATGTGAGATTTATCTGTTCTGTTAATAAACTGAATGGACAGAATAGCTGATAATTCACATACCGAGTGTTAGTTTGCGATCGGGTTTGGTGTAATGCTAACTATATTACTTTCTGTATTCAGATATCGTTACTCATATTTATGAAAAACCGTTAAACATATTCTGGTCATGTAAATGATAAAGTGTCTTAACATTATACCAAAAGTTTTAAGCTCTAATGAAGCTATGAAAAGTGATTGACATTTCAGCACAACAGACAGCGACTTAAGCCCGCACTCGCAAGTTAACGTTCAAGACGACAGATAAATCTGTTGTTAGCCATTGGCCAATAAATAGTTAGATTTAACTCGCCAGTGTTTTTGTTATGAGTCTTACATGTCAATTAAAATTGACACACTATATATGTATAGGGCTTTTTTTCAGTTAAAATGATATTTTTTTTTCACTTTTTATTGACTATATGGCTAATTATAATATATATATATATATATATATATATATATATATATATAATAGGGCTTATTATATTTTATTGACTATAAGGCGTACATTTAGCATAGATAGATAGGATGTATATAGTAGATATAGATAGATAGTCTGGTGAATACATTAAACAATTTAATAGCCAATGGCGGTTTTGTTGCCTAGGTGTGCATATAGAGTGTTGGTTAAGTCATATTTTGGTAAATGCATGTGAAAGAAACAAATATTTGTGACATTACACATAAAAAAAAACAAAACAAAAAAACAGTCATTGTTAAAAAGGCCATATGTTTGTGGCACTGACAATGGCGAATTCAGGCTTGTGTACCAGATCACATTATGCACATAGTGTGAAAACTAAATATATATATGTCTCATCTAAATAAATTAGTATTTTGATTGGTCTCAGTAAAGCAATTATGCTGATATTGTTTCTTTTTCTTTGCCCAACAGGCTGTTTTCACACTGAGGTAAGAAAAATACATTATCAAGTCTTAATATGCCTTTTCTATTAATATGGTTATGGTGATGCCATGATATGGTTCTATTAAAATTCCATTATTATCTTATCTTTAAGAATGGAAAACAAAAGAAAAGTTGGCAGAAGAGAATATATAAGACGCTGGAGAGCAGCCAACAAGATTCTTTCTAATTGTCACCAAAATCAGGCCAAAAACAAATATAGTACTATTTGCACTAGTCCTGTACTTCAAGAATCCTTACAACATTCTTCATCCTCTGCAACATCAATTTCAGAGTGTAGCACAGCTTGCTCTTTAAGGGAGAGTGGAAATATATCCTTAAACCAAGAGGATACTTTTAACACAGATGAAAGCTCTGAGTTCTCTTCAGATTGTGAGACATATTTGTCACTCTCTGAGGAGGATCATGAAACAAATTCTTTGAGAGAGGACCTCATTGCTTGGGCGAACAAACACCAAATCCGACAATGTGCTTTAGATGACCTCTTAAAAGTCCTGCGTTCACAAGGACATGACACATTGCCTGCTACAGCACGCACACTTTTGAAGACTGTGCGAGCAGTTGATATTCAGAATAAATCTGGAATGCAGTATATTCATCTCTCATTGCCTGAAGAAATTGAGAAAGTGCTAAAAAGATATCCTTGTGAGGTGACTTCCAAAATACATTCTCTGGAGATTTCTTTAAATGTTGATGGACTTCCACTCTTCAAGAGTTCATCATTGTCAATGTGGCCTGTGTTGTGTTCCATTCATCTTCAACCAGTGATTGTATTTCCTGTAACACTGACACTGGGATCTCAAAGACCCTTAGATCTTACATTTCTTGAGGATGCTGTTACAGAAATAAAACAGTTACTAGAAAGTGGTCTTAAATTTGATGGGAGGATCATTGGAATCAAGCTAAGGTGCATTGTATGTGATGCACCAGCCAAAGCAATGGTGAAAAACACCAAGCCATTTTCTGCATATCATGGTTGTGACAGATGTGAACAAAAAGGATTCTGGGAAGGAAGAATGACTTATCAAGAAGTTGATGGATTTGAAGTAAGAACAGACCATTCATTTAGAGCTCAAACCCAACCAGAACACCATAATGGAAGAACACCTTTGACAGAGTTACCAGTTGATATGATTGGCCAGTTTCCCATCGATTACATGCACCAGGCATGTCTTGGTGTTATGAAGAAATTGTTGACAATTTGGACAAGAGGAGAAAAGGGACGTAGTAGACAAACCATGATCTCTGCTGGTCAAGTTGACGTGGTGAGCACTAGACTTATTGATCTTCAGCAATGCATCCCGTCTTGTTTTGCTAGAAAACCAAGAAGTCTGAGACACCTGGAAAGGTGGAAGGCTACAGAGCTTAGACAATTCCTGATTTATACTGGAAAGCTGGTTTTATCAGGAATTCTGCGACAAGACCTTTATGAGCACTTTCTAACTTTCAGTGTTGCAATAAGCATCTTACTGTGCCCCTCCTTGGTCAGTCAACATGCGTCATATGCACACAAGTTGCTACAGTATTTTGTAGCTAAGGGCAGGGAGCTGTATGGACCATCATTCTTGGTGTACAATGTACATTCAATGCTTCATCTTGCATCTGATGCCAAGAGTTATGGCTGCCTGGATGAATGCAGCGCCTTTCCTTTTGAGAATTACATGCAGAAGTTGAAGAGAATGGTGCGCTCAGGAAAGAGCCCTCTTGTGCAAATTGTGAAAAGGATCAGAGAAAACCAAGATGGCACAACCATACAAAGTATTCAAAGAAGCAATGCCATTTCTTCAAAACAGCCAGACAATTCCATTATTCTGGAAGATGGCAAATGTTGCGAGGTCATCGATAAAACAGAGAATGACTACCTATGTCGAGTTTTCCTGCAACCATCTCCACTCTTTATGGAGCCCTGTGAATCATCAATAATTGGAGCATTCGTGTGCCAAAAGAACAATGTTCTACAAATGATCCCAAAAGAAAAAGTCAGTCAGTGTAAAAGAGCAATTAAGATTGAGCAGAGGCAAAGAGTAGTCTACTTGACTATTCTTCACAATCATGACAAGTAGACATCAACAAATTATCTCTTTAAAACACATATCATGTGTAAGTAGCATTTATATTAAAAAAAAAAAAAAAAAGATAATGTACAACTGACTTTTTATTTTTTAATAGTCATATACCTTGTCTTTCAGAATGTTTTCAGTTGTGGAATTCACCTCAGATCACAGTGTAGCTGTAATTCCTGATGCATGGAAAGAAAAAATAGACCAGGTAAGATGTATAGACCTAGACATATGCTTATTTGCTACATAAATCTCACTGGTTTACGTTTTTAAATTGCTTTGGTAATACAGTTGCCAGAATATGCACTTATATTACCTAACTTAGTCTAGATTATTCCAAAAATCATGGATTTAATGTTGATCATGCAAGTTATGTAAAATAGTTTGTAATAGGGTGACTGTAGCCTGAATTATTCAAAACATGAATCTTGTTTGCTATGTATATTTCTAAAATATATGTATATTTGTACTACTTTTCCTTAGGACATCTATTGCTACTGGCCACCCAACAATGTCCAAAGTCTATTGAAAAAAAGGTCTTTGCCTGACAAAATAAAGTGGAACAGACTACAAGTCTGCAGAGTTTTTAAATCCTCAGGTATGTGAAATATTACACAGATTTTGTCTTTGAGATAATGGATTTAAATTGTTTTTTTGCGGGGGTGATGGTGAAGGATTTATAGTTGCCTATACATATATTTGTTTACTTTTCAGGATGTACTGTTTTTACATTGTACATTTACACACTGTCTTTTTTGGAATTCTGGTTTGTACTTCAATATCCACCTTATTGATCAGTGCAGAAGTAAGCTGTTTTCTGTGAATGTGCACAATTTCTGATTCATTAGCCACTGTAGGGAAATACTGGGAAGAATATATAAGTACATTAAATGATAAAACAGTTTGCGCTACAATCTAGTGTTTTTGTAATTATGTCAATCCATGAAATAATATGGTAGGAAACACAAGTTTGCAATATTATGCAGTGAAGCCAGCTGATTTGTACAGATAAAAATCAGCTGGAAGCAGATGAGACCAGAAGCCAGACACAATAAATTTACAAATGGCAATGACAGCTCTTATGGGTACAATAAGGTGGATACTTTGATACATTGTTGTACCTTTCATGCCAACTCATGCCCAACTTTTTCTTTAGTTGACTACATGACAGCCCAAAAGCTCATGAGAAAAGCTCAAATCACCTCGTGTCCTGAACTCTCAGACTCCTCCATCACTGAAAAAAGGCCAACCAGGCTGAAGAGACCACCTTTACGCCTTTTAGAGTCAGATAGTGATATCACAGATATTGAAGACAGTATGTGTATGAATTCACATTCCTTGTTTGGTTTATAAAGTAATTAAATAATAAAAACTCAAATTTAATAAAATGTTTTAGGTAATATCAACACCAGGCCACCAGCAAAAATACCAACCCTGCCCTCTCCACCGAGAACAATGGAGCCAAGAAGGAACTCATCCAAAAGTACAAGAAAATTGTATTTTTTAATTTGTAAACCATTGCGGCACACCAAAATACATTTTTTTTACAGTAAACAAATAATATTGTAATTTGTTTATAACAACGGCATTATTACAATGACATGAATCTTTCTTTTCTTTTTTTAGCACCTGAGCCGTTACAGACATGTGGGGGTCTTGACAGCTTGCCAAGAGCGGGATTTTGTGGTAAGTATAAATAATAATAAAGATAAGCAGTTTTACATCATATAAAAAAATGACTGCAGGCCTCTAATATATATCTCAATGCTCCAAACTTGCCAGGGGGCTACAGAGCAGCTATCAGTACCGATAGTACTTATTCAATGAGGCCACAACATTTAGGTATTGTTTGTTATTTTGTTTGTTTATTAGTTTAAATGGCATACAATTTGTACTACAAAGGCATAATCTGAATGTCATCTATTAGTAAAAGCTGTATCTGATAGCCAGTACAGAATATTAATCAAACTTGTAATTGTAATAACACAAATAATATATTCCTTTTTAGATTTCTGCAATACACCAGCCTGGGATGTCCAGAGTGAAGGACATAGGGTTATGGCACATCAGTTCGAAGGCAAGATACATACTTTTTCTGAATACAACTTTTTCTGAAAAATGATGACCATTTTGTCATCATGTGGAGAGAACCATTATATCAGTTCTGTCCAGAATACAAAAAAAAAAAATATTATTTGTAAATTACTGTTCTGATGCTTGTGAGAACAAAGTTAAAAGTCTGTTTTGAATCAGTAAAAAGTTCTGATGGACATAACTGATGACAATGATAAACATTACAAAATTTATCTGTATTAGCGTAATGTAATTTATTAACATATCATTGATTCAGAGATGCCAGGGGGCTCCAGATCAGCTGTACATACAGATAGTACTCAGTCAGTGATGCCACAACATTCAGGTAATGTTTCCCTACTGCTTTTTTTTTTTATCTTTCTTTCTGTTATTTATTTTTTATATTTCATTGAAAATTGTCAAAAGGTAAAAAGAAGGAAAGAAAATATGTTGCTTGTGTGAAAAAAAAAAATTAAAATAAGTGTACTTAAATATACACTTATAAGTTAAATGTTTATAAGAGAGAATTGTAATAATGTCTTTTTTTTTAGCACCAAGAATGCAGGAATGGAGTCATGAACATAATTCAAATGCTGATCAACACCAACAAAGTATGTTACTTTTTGTCTTTGATACAAAATTTGATGATAGAGTACTAGTGGCTTCAAGTCTATTTTGAAAACCTCAGCATTTATGAAGTGCTATTGTGAGGCCTGATAATGTTTACAATGTGTCCATGTTTGTTAAGTTTTGCATTAAAAAAAATTAAAATTTTTTTTTTTTTTTTTTTTTTTGCCTAGAATCAGCCTGGGCATCCAGTGGCAATGGAAGCTGGACAGATATTCAAAGACAAAATTGTAAGTATTGTTAAATCGGGTACTCTATCCAAAAATTAAAGTTTCTTATTGTTTACTCAACCTCATGCCATTCCAGATGTACAAATTCAGTCTTAAATGGGGATGTTTTTGTAAAATGCAATAAAATCAAAAGCAAAAGTGTAAATCTTAAAATCTGTTTAGTTTAGTTAAAAGGTCTTGCTGCAGAATTCCTTATAAAAGTACAAAGAAAAGATTTACAATGTGTTTGCCGACCAAATAATTGTATCTTGTAAATGTAAACAAATTTTGAAATTTGTGCTAAGCCATGATCCAGCTTTGTTTGCAAAGACTAAGATGCTCCTTTTATACCCAAACATGATACCCTCACCTATTACCAAATGACCTGCCTGTATGTCAGGGAATCCCAGTAATTCACAGTCACCAGCCACAACACACACCAGATCCCAGTCACCTGAATTCTAATCACCCGCACCTGCAGTCACTTATCAAGCCTCCTATAACTCTGCACTCCACTCAGTCTCATACTGTCCAGTCTACATATTGTTGAACATAACCTGACTCCTTACCTGCAACTTACCTGTTTATACTTACCCTTAGATGCTCCGACACTTCATAAATCCTGTACCCCTTCGTTCCCGTTCGCCGCCAGTCAACCTGCAAAAGACAAAGCTTCAGTCACCACAACTAAGAACTCTAGAACTGTTGTTAATACCATTTACTTGCCTGCCATCTACTTTTCACGATCAGGGGTGTGTTTACTGTACAACGATGTAACTCGCTGATTAACCTCCATAGTACTACGCATTGTTGTGGAAACGAACTAGCTAGTCATGACGATAATTTATGCTATTTAACTAATTTGAAATCTCTAAAATGAAGCTATATTAAACATGGCACCTGATGACTAATTTACTATTTTTTTTTGTTCTATGTCATTTCACTTTATTTGATGTTTGATTCATCACATTCATCGCATTTATGCCATGCGCATTATTCAAAAACGTTGCTTGCAGAGGAAGCTTAAAAAAACATAGATTAAAATGCATTTATATTTAGATCGAGTGAAAGATATAGATTGTACTGTATGTTAGCTTTCTTATTGTGCCCAAGAGCATAATTTATTGAGTCCATATGTCTTACTAACAAGAAACTATGCTTCTAACCACAGGTCAAGAGTTGTAGCCCCAACCACGTAAGTTTCGCTGTTTGCGAATGTTCGTTTGAACTATAGTTTCAGGGAACACCGAATCGTTGAACTTATTTTGGTAATGACGGAACTTGCGACCATAGTTGGCTAACAATGCTTTTGGGAAACACACCCCTGCTCTGCAACCCGGTCAATAAACCAACCTCTTACCTCTTGTCTTTGGCTTGTTCTGTGACAAAAAAACGTACCTGGAAACATTCACCTCCATGGAACCCCTGGCTTCCTACACCCACAGAGGTCCTGGAGGAACTCGTCAACACCCTCCGGGCCTTTCTCACGCCAGTCACAACCCCTTCATCTGCCTCTTTAAGTCCCATATTCCTATGCAGGTGATGCAGCTGAGTGCAGCGGCTTTCATCTTCAAGTGGCCCTGTTCATTGAGATGCAGCCACAGAAATTCCCTTCTGAATGCTCAAAGGTAGCCTTCTCTTTAACCGGCAGAGCACTGTTGTGGGCCCGAGCTATATGGAACACCAAAAGTACCATAATCAACTCATGTGATTCTTCCACTAACAGTTTCAAGGAGTTGATTGGCTCTGCTACAGGGATGCTATCAGTGTCCGATCAACTTATGCGGATGCTTCAAGGCGCCTTTTCCACCAGTGACTACACCTTGCTCCACACGTTAGTGATGACTAGTGGCTGGAATGAGGATGCCCTCCTCAGTGCTTACTGGGAGGGTTTGGATCCTCGCATTCATGCCCAAATGTCTATCTACAATGACACGGTGGGATTTCTCAACGCTTATCTCATACGGTGTCTATACTGCGCTGCTACGGACCACTTCATCAAGACCTGCCCAGTTAGACCCCCACACCCTTCGTCGAGTATCCCTCAACTTGAACCAGAAATCTCAACATTATCTCTGTTTACAAGTACAACTTAACCCCCGACCATTCTATTTCAGTCTCTCATCAAACTCTGGCTCCTCGGGCAATTTCATATCCCAAGACCCCCTAAGCCACCTCCACCTGTCCCGTAATTGCCAAGCCCAGGAGTTGAAACCATTCAAGGAAAACCGCTATGTTGTGAACGGGTGATGTACAGAGTTCCCCATATGAAGCTGAGAGTCAGATGTCTGCATGAGGAAACCATCACCTTTCTGGTACTGGAGGGACCCACAGTGGAGCCCCTGGATCACTCTCCATTCTCTGGGAATCAGATATGAACCGTGTGCGGTAACTCACTGGAGCGAGTCATGCCTACAAAATTGTCTCTCCATAGTCCCTAAACCGCTTACAAATCCCGACCCAGCTCTAGTTGCATCCACCCTTGTCGAGAGTCCTGAACTTCAGGAGACAACCACCGTCCCATCTGATTATGTGGCATTCCAGGATGTCCTCAGCAAACAGGCAGCCACCCGCCTCCCTCATCATCTGCCATGGGACTGTGCTATCAATCTGCTGCCTGGAGCTATACTTCCCAAAGGTAGAGTATATCCTTTGTCCATCCCGGAACATCGCCACCACGTGAAGCAGCCCCTCCAAAAGCTCTGACAACACCACCTTTACCTCAAATTGGAATTTTAATCGCTCCATGATGCAGTTGCTTGGTTATGTCATCAGCCAGTATGGTATTCAGATGGACCAGGGGAAGGTAAAGGCTATCCAGGAGTGGCTGCTTCCACAATCCGTGAAAGAACTGCAAAGATTCCTGGGATTTTCCAACTTCTACTGGTCTTTCATCAAGGACTTCAGTCTGCAAATGACTCCTCTAACCTCCATGCTCAAAGCAAAACCCAAGTCCCTGTCCTGGAGCCCAATTTCATTACTTACCATCTCGGAAACCACAAATGCAAGACCGACGCCTTGTCACAACGCCTTGTTTTCCCCAGACTCACCTTCAGAACCAGAACCCATGCTACCTCCATTCCTTATCTCCGGGAACATCCATGCTGCAACTCTTACCAAACCTGCTCTGCTGAGAGGCCCAGAAGGGAAAACTTACATCCCTATGTCCCAACAACAGACCCTTCTGGGCTCAGTTCGTAATTTCCTGGGCTCTGGACACCCGGCTACTGGTGGCCCAGTATGACCCAGGATGTCATCAGGTTCAGGTGTAGCTACACTGTCTGTGCCATGTCAAAGACTCCTAGTAACCTAGTAACTGCCCATAGGCAACAGCTGTAGAAACAGCAGAATGCTTGTTCACCCACATCTTCAAGAATTATGGCCTCCCGGAGGAGGTCGTCTCGGACCTCTCTCTGCTGGGATCTGTGCCTCAGCCTGCCTTGTAAGAAGCAGAGTCTCCTCTACATCGGTCTGTTCCTCATACAGAGGCAGATCAATAAGGTCACATACCAACTCCGCATTCACCCTACCTTCCATGTTTGCCTCCTTAAACCCTTTTTACCCATCTGGACCAGGACCCACCGAGCTGGATGAACCTCCTCCTCCAGAAATCCTGGATCAACCTTCCATCTAACAGGTCAGAGACATTCTGGATTTGCAGAGACGGGGTGGCAGGCTGGAATACATCATAGACTGGGAGGGATACGGACCGGAGGAAAGATCCTGTGTGGCCTGGGACGATGTGCTAGACGAAACAATCCTGGAGGACTTCTACCATATCCATCCTCATCGTCCTGCATCCAGAGGCCGGGGCCACCCTTGTTGCCACGTAAAGGGGCATCTAGAGCCACTCCTGAAGGTCAACACCGTCACCACAGTCACCAGCCACGACACACACCAGATCCCAGTCACCTGAATTCTGCTCACTCGCACCTGCAGTCACTCATCAAGCCTCCTATAACTGTGCACTCCACTAAGTCCCACGCTGTCTGGTCTACCATTCACACCGCTATGCATAACCTGACTCCTTACCTGCAACTTGCCTGTTTATACTTACCCTTAGATGCTCTGACACTCCATCGATGCTGTTCTCCTTTGTTCCTGTTTGCTGCCAGTCAGCCTGCAAAGGACAAAGCTTCATTCACCACAACTAAGAACCCAAGAACTTTTAATAATACCAATTACTAACCTGCCATCTGCTTTTCACGATCTACTCCGCAAGAAGAAAAAAAAAAACTGTTTGAAAACCTCTTGTCTCTGGCTTGTTTTGTGACACTGTAAGTTGTGTCAAAAGAGTTTAATTAGGTATATTCTATATTCTGTCACGTTTTTTTTTTTGCTTGTGTCTCAACTTTTTTGAAGTGTACTGAGAACTGCTACTTATTGCAAGTGTTTTGCTTCAGGATACACTGATTCATCAACTGGGTCATAAAGATAACCATCATGTTTGTTTTTGAAGCATTTCTGTTAATCTGAAAAACAAGTCATGAGTCTTTTTCATTTTTGAGTGGAGTATCCCTTTAAGTAAATATTCTTTGAATGTGTACTGTATGTGTATTTTTTTGAACATGCTTGGTTTTCAGGTGACTTCAATTCAAATGGACAAAATTGTACATCAAATAACAGTAAGTAATATTAATAACTCCATAATATTTATAAGAGGTTTTGTATTTTATATAAACCTTTATGTATGTATGTATGTATGTATGTATATCTATATCTATATCTATATCTATCTATCTATCTATCTATCTATATATATCAATTTCAAACCAACAGAAGTTCTTACAAACTGAAATTATATTACAGATTTCCAGTTAAATGTCCTCATGAAACTGGATAAAATAATTGCAAAACAGGAAGAGCATTCTCTCTTGCTTCGGCGGCTACTACAGACAAGAGAGGAAGAGACAGGGCCAGAGAACCCAATCCCATCTATTAATCAATTACCCGACTTGCTCTCCTTTGAGGATAAGCTTAGGCTGGATGAAGAGCTCCAAAAAAAAAACGGTTAAGAATTTGATATTCTTATTTGCAGCTGAACTGTTCTGTGTGTATGCATAGGATTTGATCATTCCATTTAAACTAATTTCAGGTTAAATACCTTTCCGCAATTGGAGGACCAAACTATGGAGAGACAGTGCGAAGAATCATGAGAAAAATCACTTCCTCAGAAGTCTGGTCACATTTTAGCCTCAAAGGAAGGAAGGGGAAGAGGAGACTTGAAGAACTCTTTGTTTATCGAGTTCTACTAAGTATAAAAAAAAATCAACATTATTTGCATATATTTTATTTTATGTTTTATTGTATTTTCAATTATCTTAGATTTAATATCAAGAGGCATTGTATTATAGTGACAGAATTCTACATGATTGTCAATACAAATGGGATGTATACCTATTTGTTCAAATGTAAAGCATACTTGTTCATCTCTAAAAACTTTACTTAAACCATAGGGGCAATAATGAAATCACAGCCTGGGTCTACTAGCATGGATGCTGAAAGCCAGATTGCAGAGACCCTTAAGCATGCACCAGGCCTGGTTAGGAAAAAGGCTCATGTGAGTATTTTGACAATATATTATATTACTGACATTATATATGTATAATATATTACAATTTTTACTTGCCCAGCCAACATTTTCATTGGCCCTGCCACAGAAACAAAATAGCTGTTTTTATTGTTGTTTTTGTAAATAAACTTATGGCAAAAACGTAGATACTAATTAAAAAAAGAGTGAAACAAATGAACAAATTACAAGCAGTAGCACAACAAATAAATAGAAACTAAATAGAATTGTAGGTGATCAGGTACAGATATTGAATAATCAAATGTAATAACATTGCATATTCTTCACTGTATAAAGATGAATCACTGCAAACGCTAAAAGTTAATCAAGAGTTTTTTTTTTTTTTTTGGTATTAATATTAAGTAAACTGACAGCAGTTAGGTCACTTAGATGTGCATGCGTCCAATATATTGATACATATAAAAAAATTTTATCCAGCCCTGGTCAAGTACTTTTTATTTCTTTCTTTAAAGTCTCATATGGTTATGTGCAAATCAATGTTTTAATATACACTAAATTAATCCAAACTAAAGTGTGAGATTTTTAATATAGCTTTAAAGTTCTGTACAGCTGGTATTGACATGACACTAAGTTTGACATTTATTTTTACAGCGATCAATTACCCCACATATACAAGATGGTTCAATGGACCTCTTCTCATAATTTTAAGTAAGTATTCAGATACTCAGCCTTATGGGTAACGTTAGTACAAGTAGTCTAGCATTTTGGTACGTATGACTGGAGCTCAAACCTAGCTTATGTCACCCTACACCTTTCTCACTATCTTTTTCTATTGGCTGCGCTCAGCTGATTGCGGCTACGCTTGTTTCATCTTTCCTTTCATTTCTCTGGTATAGTGTGCTCTGTTTCGTTGAGAGATAATGTTCTTCTGTTTGCTCATGCTAGAAATATGTCCAGTCCTGCCGTATCAAGCATATTGGTGGCTTGATATTTAATTTTGCTCCGTCTTGTTCTCTGCCCAGACCTGTGCCTTCCGCGCATTCTCTCTCCCCGGACTGCCTGCCTGGTTTTGACTCGTGCCTGCCGAATGGTTTCTGCGCTTGATTTTTCCCCTTGGATTTGTTTATTTATCGGACAGTTGATGTCTACCTGACCTTCTCTGCGCTCCCCTGTCTGTCGTGTTCTCCAGTCCGCCTCATCGGACGGCCGATGATCTGACTGTCTCAGCTTCTTTTCTTTTGTTCGGAAACGTTTTCAAATGCCCTTTTTATGCTTTTTTTTATTTGTAGTCTATTATATTTGAGCTAAATATGATTAATGTTCTAATATAATCTATATCCTTCCTTCCTCCTTTATAATATACTAATATAATCAATATACTCTATATTAGCTTACTTTTTTTTCAAATGTATGTTTGTTGTAATTATATGTATGCAATTACATTTACATTTTAATAAAGTTTAATTATATGAACTTGTATGGCATTTTTTCCTCTTTAAAGTTTCATAGCAGGTTTTACGTTAAAAAGAACAACTAATGATTAACAGTACTTTAAAAAAAAGTATTACACATTTATGTTGTGTGTGACTATTAAGAGATTCGCTACAAAAATAATAGGCCTATTTATAATCTGTCATAAAAATAAATGTTGTCGGAACGTCGTCTCGCAGTTGCTGAATGTCGCGCAACAACGTTGCTACAGCCTTTTCACGTCTTACATTTCAACGTTGCTACAATGTCGCAAGGACGTAGACTGCAACGTTGCCAAAGTAAAAATGGAACGTGGCAGCGACGTTGCCACAACGTAACTGTGTTTGTTGGGTTGCTCCCTGTAGAAGGTGATCTGCAGAGTCCCAGACCCTCTCGCTCTCCTGAAACAAGTAATTCACAGATGGAATATTGGATGGGTCCTCAGACCATGGGAACAGTGGAGACTGGTAGCTGAGTATGCATTGGAATGGACTTAGGCCAGTGTCTCTGTGACGTAGCAAATTTTAAGAGTGCATGTCCCAGGGTAACAACTGGCTCTAGGTGGTAGTGGTGGATGTGGTTCAGAGGTATTGTGCAGTCTCTTGATTTTTCCTTTTGGTTTGTTAATTGGACGGAGGGTGGTATTATTATTATCATTATTATGAGGAAAGACTCAAATAAAGTTCAGTGAACAATTCAGCATTTCTTTCTCTTTTCTGTTGCAGTGATCTCTTTATTGAATATAGTTTTTGTAAAAATGTGTATAAAGATCACAGGTTATAGTCACATCAGTTCTGGTATGTTTGTTATGCTCTCTGTGGCTCAAGACCACATGAACAGAACTAAGACAGAAAAGAAAAACACATTTATTAAGATCACGGTTTATTAAGATAATTTATTAGGAAAATCAAAAGAAACACCATTGATTACTCCGTCAAGTGTGATGTCATCACAGATCTTTGGATGAAGCTTCATTATTTTTAATGCTTTATCGCTATTGTATCTTTGTTTCAAAAAGTTTCCCTCATTATAACCAAGAATTGTGAAAAAGGTCCATATTCAGTACAGGAGCTCTGCAGCCCTCTGCAGGCCATTAATGATAGTCACGCAGACTCCTTGTTTTTTAAGCCCTATTTACTTTTATATATGCAGATTGTTTTTAATCGGTTATTAAAAAAATAAAATAAAATAAAATAAAATAGAATTTAATCTGTCCTTATCTAACAGAACTGTTGATTAATGATGAGTCTTAAAGTGTCTTGAAACTATTTCAGCACATATAACACTGTTTTTCATAGTTTTGAAAAATATTAATACATTGCGTTTGGAAAGCTGTGAAATAAAGGGGTAGAGAGAAAACATTTCTATATATGTAATTTACATATAACATTCATACATGTAATTTATAGAAAGAAAAAAAAATTGAAAGTTCACAACCCAATAAACCCTCAATTTCACAAACTCGATTCAAACTGTGGTCTGTAAAACAGAGACCTGTTTGTAAGTCATTTTATTTGTCATTAGATGTATTCATCCAAACTCTCAATAGCTTGCTCTTTCGAGTATCGGCTCCATTCATATGAAATCACATCCCACATGTGGAATGTTTTCTCAAAGTATTTTTCCAGATCTTCCTGAAATTTGTACACAAACCACTTCCAATATGGCAGCTCAGAGAAATCAGGAGTGATGCTCCATTGTGCATAAATATTTCCTGCATTTCTGTATTCTCTGCACAGAAACCACTGACCTGTATAGAACATTTTACTGGTTCTCACTAAATTTGTGCAAAAATCTGCACTGAGACACTCTGTTTCATCATAACAGCTACCAGTGAGTCCATCCACTCGATGGAAAGGAACACTGTGATCTCCAGTATGGTTTTCTACAGTGTTGGTGCAGGTGGCTGCACAGAACGGACACTGAACCCAGCAACACTGACAAAGATGATCGATCAAAATCTCATCTTGTCTGTCCGTCTGTTCCAGATTTTATGGAAATGTCTCTGTGCTGAATTTATGCTGTATTACAGATGATACTGAACCAAATAATTTGCTTATCACATCTTCTAGGAGCTTGAAATCATCAACTCCTTCATGACTAACTCAAACCAGCGACCTTCGGGTTATAAGCCCAACTCTCTAACCATTAGGCCATGACTGCCCCATGACTCAATGTGACATTTCATCTTCAAATGCCTGAGTAAAGTGTAGGCTGGGAATAGAAGCCTAATTATAAATGTAAAACATATTCTAACTACAAACTATTTAAAAAAAAAAAATGTTAGTAGGACATAAATTGTAATTTAATCTCTACAGCACATTTCCAATCAAGTACAATTACGTCACCGTTGTCTCTATAGCGCTTTATACAGTACTGATTTCAAAGATACTAAATAATTATAATATTGCAGTAATATAATATATAAATAACATATATAAATAAAATATTTCAATTATGCAAACATAATTCAATTCTGCTGTAAAGCAGAAGTGGAAGTGGAAATAAAATGCCTCATTAATAAAGTAGTGTAAATAAATTAGGTACTACTTAGCTGTAGGTTCCAAGATAGCACATGTACTTCTGCAAGATGCCTGTTAAATATCTCTTGATCTGGAAAGCATCTGCTGTGTACACACTTCTGGCAGACATCACGTTTATCAATAAGCATTAATACAATGAATTAACTAATTAAATGTAAGGTATTATATTTTCTTCAATTTAGTTTATCAAATTTGGCTTATAAGTCTCCCTTCTATAGATCAGTTCTGCTTTCCACATTCACACACGTAAAAAAGCGCCAATTTCCAGTACAAGGGCTCTGCTGCCCTCATCAGGCCATTCATGATAGTCATAGACTTCCCTTTATTTGGAAACCAGAATGAACATTGCAATAAAGCAGAAAGAGACACAGAAAACCACAATGTTTTTGTCAATCACAACGTCACACTCCCAGTAACACTAGCTGTCTAATTATAAATGATGTATACAAAACGGCTTGTCTGGCCGATTTATTTTAGGTTTTATTATTAATTACATTTGACATCTTTAAATAGACTAGAACATCCACAAATGCAGGTATAGTCCCTCTTTACACTTTTAGGAAAGAAATAAAATATTTTATAGATTTAATATCAAATAAATCTGTCAACCAAAAAGCAATTAAAACTTTTACAATTTCATCTGTATCTTTTCTCCACGCTACTGATCTCATTAGCCTGTTTTGTTTTTGAGTTCTAAATGGAAAGGAAGCGGAAATGCCATTTTAAAGAAATTAGAACCTTCCTCTGGTGCACGCGGTAGAGAAGAGAAGACGCATCTCTTCTGGTTTTGGGGAGAAATTAAACGAACACGATCTGCGCATGCGCGACTTTCAGATGCCGTTGAAGAGACAGGGTGAGACCTTGGCAACGCAGAAGAAACGGTAAAAATGAAATAAATGTATTATTCTTGGTATTTACACGATGCTCTACACTATAAACAGTAAGCAATACTTTACAAATGGTATAACTGCTTTAACCGTTACTTAAATCACGTGATGTACCGGACAGGAAATTTAGTTTAAAGTTGTTTTAGCTTATTATGCAGCCTCACATAACAGCTAAGTGAGGTTACATAATAAGCTCAAACAGTTCTTTAGTTACTTTTTGTAGTTACTTTTCAACTTTTCTTTAGTTTACAGTTAAGACATGACCATGATAAGAGGACTTTGCTAACAGTTGGTTTCTGATTAAACATAAGTCATCATGTTCTTCTTTATTTCTAGATCATAAGACAAATCACAAAGTCTGTCAAATAGTGATTTGATTCAAATGTCTTTTAGACATGCAGCGATTAGTGAAAGAGACCATCACAATAGAGAACAAGCCTGTTTAATTTGTGGTCACTTGACAAAGACACACCCTGTGTGGTGTGTGTGTATGTGTGTGTGTTCTATCCGGTTTCCCACAGACCAGGTTCCTCACTGTTTGCAGCACACTAAAGAGCAGATTACTGAAACTTTGCCACATATCTTGAATGGCTGCCATGCTTACAAGGCAATGTACATAGCCCGTCATGATAGAATAGTGGACCTTATAGTGAAGGATATATCAAAGTATCTACCATCTGTAGTAAGAATAAACAAGCATTCTTGTGTAAAGACATCTATGTTTCATTGTCTTAACAGTAATTCTGGAATTTTTTTTTTGGTTCTTTTTTGAATTTGTCTGCTAATACACCAGATGTTGTTGTGATTAATGAGGAGCGCAGAGAAGTGTTCATTCTGGAGGTAGCATGCACTTTTGACTCTAGTATGGAGGAAGCCTTTATGACTAAAGTCTAAAACACAAGTCTCCTAATAGTAACTATTAGTTTATTGAACTGTTGTGTAAAATCAATATCACATTTGTGATTTTTGCACAAAAATGGCACTCTTTGTGTGATATTGATCAACTATATGAAATTATATAATTCACCATTGTAAAAATGCATAAAAATAAAATATGATTTAATGTGAGCAGGTCTAAATTTAATACAGCGATCAAATATAGTAGGTAAAAAACAATATGTGAAAAAAGTACATTTTCAAAATTTGCAGTACTCATTAAACACTAGGCAAATGACCAATAGATAACCCTGATGACCTGATGAGCAATAGATAACACACCCGAAGAGGCATTAAAATTGGTCAGCACTAGACTATTACTGTTGAAAGATACAGTACAATGACATACAGTAAAGCAATATTTAACAGTTCACACAGTGATAGGTGTCTAACAGAGCATTACATCATACAGGTAATTGGTATAGAAAAAGAAACCAGTGGGACTGTGAGACTATACTACGGAAACAGAAAATGAACAAAAGTAATATTAGATACAATAAAATAATATTGCTGAATCAGTGTTCACTGTGGAGATGATCTCATGAAAGACTACTAACAACTAATTTTGGTGGAAAAAGTTCTGAAAGTTGACAGTAGATGTAGACTAGCATATTTTACTGATTAAATAAACATCAACACAGTATAAATAATTGGTTGTATTAAGAATCAAGTTACATGTATGTGAATTTAAATAAATTGTTGTTCAGGTTTTTCACTCAGATGGTGAACACAAGTTAAATATGAACTGAGTTATTAAGAAAAGTACACTTTACATTTTACTTTACATTATACATTTTACACACTTAAAGACCTTGATAGAGAAATAATGATAATTCATTTGCAGTATCTATTTGTGGACAATGAACAGACTGTAGAAGAAAGAAGCACCTCCAAATCTGATGAGTGGATCACCTAAAGTTTCTGAATCTGTTGATCCATTGCCCAGCAGTATGGGTAAGAAACAACATCTGATATTTTGCATTGCTGAATAAGATCTTTTGTTGCAGTGTATTGATGAATCTGAGAACTGTTTTATGTGTTTTTTTTTAGATCACAATCTGACCATTGTATTATTTGGAAACTCTGCAGCGGTACAGTTTCAGCATGATAATATTCTACTTGGAGAAATACAACCAAATATTGAAAATGTAGAAATACCCAGGACTGTTCCTGTACAGATGGACATATCAGGACGTCACTTGTCCGTGATCAACCTGATTGGCTTACATGAGACTGCACTTGACCTGCATCCCCTCACTGGTCAACTAGTGAATGGAAACGAAATCATCACCTTCATCTTTGTTGTGCGACTGGGGCAGTTAACAGATGCTGATAAGATGGGTCTTGAGTGGCTTCAGAGAGCATTTGGTGACAGAGTTCTTCAGTTTGTGATGATTCTCTTCACCTATGAAAGCCAGGAAGAGTCTGACTCTATAATAGATGATCTGAAGCAAAACTCTGCTCTGGATCGGCTGATTGAGAAATGTGGCGGAAGATATCACACCTGCAGCAAGAACATGAACAAACCTTCAGAGATGAGAGAATTGATGAACAGGATTGAGCAACTGTGTATTGAAAATAAACAGCAGTGCTACACCAATGAGATGTACAACACAGCGTTAAGAGAGAGAGAAGACCTGCAAAGCAGAATAACTCAAAGTAAGAGCATAGATTTGATTTCCAGATATCTCAGACCTTTTTATTTAACTTTGACTCTATTCAACAAATTATTCATCATTCACATAACATACCATTATATACTGAAATATGTTGGTATACATGGGTTGTTTTGTTAAAATACATAATTTAGTAAGAACAATAAGTAACATTTAAACAAAGACAACATAAACAACATACGGATCTACATGCGAGCAGTAGTTTTTTAAGAATGTTAGGCAAAAAAAGTAAAGCCAAAAACAGAAGATGGAGTTAAGAGCACCATGGCAAAGTTGGTGGAGGTTCAAGGGTGAAGATGGGGACCACCAGGCCAGAGCAGGGGATCACTGGAACTGGCAGATCAGAATGCCATAGCAGAGCTGGCGGACATGGAGACCACAAGGGAACAGGCTAGGCATAGATGGGAACACTGGGAACTTGCAAAGTAATTAGGGGAAACAGGTGGTGTGTTTGAAGTGTTCCAAACCGAAGTGCTCAAAACTGGCCACTTCTAAGGGCCCTTCGGAATGAAGGATTTTAGTGGGTACAACTGATGGACACTTCGGGCCACCATGATCCTTTGTGCGGATCTTCATGATGATGGCATCTTTGTATGGTCATGGGATGATGCAGAAGGGCACTTCAAGAAACATTTGTTTGGTCCCCTACACCCTTCAACCTTTCAAAGCTTTCACTCTGGAGAATTAGGGCATAGGGATGAGCACTTCTGAATGGAACACAGGGACGAACTAGACAAAACAAGGGCACAAGAAAATGACAAACTGCATCCACTGTCATCATTTACTCAATGTGTTGTTCCACGCCTTTCTTTCCTCTGTGGAACACGATTAAAGATATAAAAATTAGTGTGGTCCAGAACAACACTGGATACAAGTGATTTTCATTATATGACAAATAAACAGACAGTGTCTACAGGCACACATTCACCCATCAACAGAAGAAAGAAATCCATACAGATTTAGAATGTCATGAGGCTGAGTAATGGATTACAGAATGTTCATTTTTTGGGTAAACTATCCCTTTAAGACAAATGGCCAAACTGTCATCACCAGTTAGTTACCACACCTGCTACAGTCTAAAAAACATGTATTTGTTCAATTGTGGATTTGCTTGAAATTAATTAAAATTTCAATAGCATTTAATATTCTCTCTACTTTTCTTTTTTTCTCACAAGATCAGCCCACAATAACTGAGGAAAGCATGGAATACACAAGGAAAGAGACAGGAGGGAGACTTCAGGTATGTGTTGAGTGAAGTGCAAAAATAGAAGAGAAGAAGGAAGTTAAAAATCCCTTAGAGCTTATATTACTTTCTGTGATTTTTGAACACTTTACACAAGAAAACGTCTTTGTTTTGGTAAATGACGTTGTAAACTAATCCACAGCAGACTTTCTATAATTGAGCTATTTTGTTTCTCAGACAAAAGTGGACAAGCATTCAGAAGATGGTGCAAGACTGAATCAAAGTAAAGGAAGTGGAATCAGTGAAAACATAGAGCATCTATTTCAAAGACTTGACTGCAGGAATCAGTGTAAACTAAGAGCTACAGATGTTCTTCAGTTAACTGCACATTCTTTAGAGTCTCTTGAGTCTTGTGCTGAGAAGGACCTCATTCGGACTTTCCTACAAAAACTACTGATGATGAACTACAGAGCAAGATACATTAAAAGTAATGACACCAATAAACAGCATGATGAACAACAAGGAAGCAATGACATATTTGAAGATGAAGATGATGTCGATATTTTCAGTGAAATGCCTTTGTTTACTGAAGTGATAAGCAGGAAGGATGCTGTTCACCCAATGGATGTTCAGATGGCTATGTTTCATTGTGCTGATAGTTTCCTAAAGCAGCTGATGGTGACTAAACTGTCTCAGTGTCAGTACGCTCTGCCTCTGCTTGTTCCTGATCCATTTACACATGACATTGAGTTTCCTCTCTGGACATTCAGACAAATTAACAAGAGCTGGAAGATGAAAGATACCAACAATGAAATCAGTCAAATACAGCCTGTCTGGAAGGCAAAAACACCTATGGTATCTTTCTTTAGGTTTGGCTCTGTGTCCTTATCCAAATCCCAGCTGATGAACAGCCTGATCAATGAGAAACACAACACGTTCTTCCACAGGAACTGCCCAGGCAGCAACAAAACCAGACTACTGATGGATGGAGTGGTGGAGATCGCCTGGTACTGTCCTTCTGGAAAAGACACAGATAAATTCACTCAGTGTATTTCACTCTGTAACCTTCATGGTGATGCAGGTGATCATGAGAAACAGCTACAGATCATCACTGAAATGGCCTTAGTCAATGTTGTTATTCTACCACGACTTGACAGAAATGACAAGAGTGCAGCACAGATGCAAAACCTGTACAAGGACAGAAAGCCACTTATTTGTCTTTTTACAGAGGTTGAATGTAGTGTAACTGAGACAAGAAAATGGAATTACAAAATTGGATTAAAAGGCAGAAATCAGTCAGATGTATCTGAAGAACTCATACAAACTATAAATAAATGCCTCTCATTCTTGTCAGAATCATCTTCTGTGTTCAAACTTGAAGATGTGTCCAAACAGTCAGGTATTAGAGTAGATGAGGATCATGACCATGATTGCAGAAAAGGAAAAGAAGCAGCCCAGCAGATGATGGGTTTATTAAAGGATAGAAGTCTGACAGAAATGAAAGAATCATTTTTGCCCTGTCAGGGGAAACTGTGGCATCAGTGGTGTGAAAAAAACAAACAATTGCATCGATTTCAAGGAAGTGAAATAGAGATTGAAATAAATTTAATGAAACAAGACATGAAGAATATTCGTGAACAGCAGCATGTGTTGGACATTGGTGAGTTCATGAAGTTGTTTATTACAGAAATTACTTCACAATCTCCAATTGAGAAGATCTTTTTTCTGAAATGGCTCACAATCCTCCTGGATGAATACACCTCTAATGACCTTTCTGCTCTACATTACAAGTATGATGAAAAATGGTCCAATGTTCTAAAATTGAAAGAGAATAATGACAGAGCTGAGCAGCATTCAGGAATAAATTTGACTGATGAACATGCAGAACTTGAAAGGATATCAAAAGAACTTCAAGCTGCAACCTTTGGCTTGGAGCACATCTTGAGGGAGATCGGTCAAATTTATGAATCATGTGAGTCAGTGAATAAGAACAAGGAAGGTCTGCCGTGTGATTTTTCTTCTCTTCCGAGTCTTGCAGCAGAGATGATGATCTCTGGATTTCCACTGGAGCTAATGGATGGAGATGCTGCTCATGTTCCTGTGATCTGGGTTACTGCTGTTCTACATGAACTCATCAGGATACTGGGAGACCAGAGAGTGTTTGTGCTGTCAGTTTTAGGTATTCAAAGCTCTGGGAAATCCACTATGCTAAACGCCATGTTTGGTCTGCAGTTTGCTGTCAGTGCTGGCAGATGCACCAGAGGAGCTTTCATGCAGCTGGTCAGAGTTTCAGAGGACATGAAAGACCAGCTTAACTTTGACTATATTCTGGTTGTTGATACTGAGGGACTTCATGCACTAGAACTATCTGGAAGGTCAACAAGACATCAGGACAATGAAATGGCTACATTTGTTGTTGGTCTTGGCAATCTGACATTAATTAATATCTTTGGAGAAAACCCATCAGAGCTGCAGGACATTCTTCAGATTGTTGTTCAGGCTTTCATGAGGATGAAGAAAGTTAATCTGTCTCCCAGCTGCTTATTTGTGCATCAGAACGTTTCAGAAGTCACAGCTGGAGAGAAAAACATGGAGGGAAGGAGACGACTGCAGCAGACACTGGATGAAATGACAAAACTTGCTGCTAAAGATGAAGCCTGTGATGCAGAATGTTTCAGTGATGTCATTAACTTTGATATTCGGAAAGACGTGAAATATTTTGCACAGCTGTGGGAGGGAAGTCCACCAATGGCACCACCAAACCCATCATACTGTGAAAACATCCAAGAGCTAAAGACAACACTTTTTAGCCATCGCTCAAAATCAGATGGCTTAGAGATGACTCGGCTAAAAGGTTGTATTAATGATCTCTGGGAGGCTTTACTGAATGAACGATTTGTGTTCAGCTTCAGAAATTCTCTGGAAATCGCAACATACCGAAAACTAGAGACTGAATACAGCAAGTGGTCCTGGAGTCTCCGCAGAACTATGCTGGATGTAGAGAACAAAATCTACATCAGCATAGAAAATGAAACAACTGATGAGATTTCAGAAAGTGAGCTTCAAGAATATCTAAAAGAGAAAAGTGTAGAAGTGGAAAGATTAATGTTAGAATTCTTTGAGAAAGACAAAGATAAAGATATACTGATACAGTGGAAAGCATTGTTTGACATCAAAATCAAAGAGCTAAGGGAAAGCATTGTGAGAGAAACAAAAAAGAAATTAATTGAGATTCTTCAACAGCGAGATATGAAGAAAAAAATTGATGCTCAGAGGACACGTCATGAAAATACTCTCTTTGAAAAGAGCAAAGAACTTGCAATAAAACTCAAAGACAAAGCAAATGATGAAGAAATTCTGAAGAAAGAGTTTGATACCTTTTGGAAAGAGTGTGTTAATATGATTACCAGAGAAATTCCTCCAGTCAAAGAAATTGATGTTTTAAAAGACATGAAACAACTCCTCAGTGATATCCATGAAAGTGTCCCATCAGATGCCTGGACAGAGAGCAGGGATATTTTCTCTGTGCCAAGTTATTCAGATTATGTGCAGTTAAATAAATCCAGTGGAATTACAGGACATGATAAAAATGCCATCAAACCAGATAAAGAGAAGTTTGGTTACACTTTGTCTACAGAGGATGAAACCCAAATAAGAACCTTAGTCAATGACATTGCTCAATATGCAGACAATATAGTAATGTCATATAACATTACAAAGATGGGCTACAACAAAACCTACATTCAGGAACTTGCTGATTACATCAAAGCTAGAGTAATGGATTATGAGCAAGCTACCAGGAACTATGTGTTTATGAAGGAATTTCACATGGATTTGATCATTTCCATCTGTAAGAGAGAAAAAATGGTAATTATTGACCAACACAGAAGGTTCAGGGAAGCCAATGATCCTGTTTTCTATTTTGAACAGAAAAGCAAAGAGTTCTATAGTATTTTCCAGAAATCCTGTCAAGGTGCAACATCAGCTGCCATTTTTGCTGAGATCATCTGTCAGAAACTGAAAGAGCCCATTCAAAAGAGTGTCTACAAAGATACTGCCAGAGATTTGACTAATGAAATTAAAACAAATTGTGAATCACTAAATGGAAACAGATGTAAACTAGAGAAGCACATCCTCATGACTCTGGCAGAACAGGAGGATTTTTGCAAATATCTTACATATTTTAACACTCCAAGAGACCACTTAAAGAGTTTCATCAGAGATGAAGTCAGTCAGTACATCACTGATAAGTTTGAAGTCAGTGTTCGCCCCAAGATGAAGGAGAAAACTAAACTCCTTTACGAGAAGATCATAGAAGCGGTTCATAGAGCGACTACAGTGGTCAGCACGACCAGTGGAGACGTTCAGAAGTGGCTGGAAAATTTCACACGGCAGCTCTCAGATGTGCTGATATTCTCTGTAAAGGACCTCAATGGAGTGAGTCATGAAGGTGTTGATGATTTCCACCTTCTAGAAGAAGTGATAAGTGTAGAACTTTATTCAGTATCATTAGAAATGCAAGATAAATTCAGCACAAAGATATTTCCAATCAATCTGGAACAGAAGGACAGACCAGATGAGATTCTGTTTGATCATCTCTGTCAGTGCTGTTGGGTTCAGTGTCCGTTCTGTTCAGCCACCTGCACCAACACTGTGGAAAACCATTCTGGAGATCACAGTGTTCCTTTCCATCGAGTGAATGGTCTCACTGGGTGCTGTTATGACGGAACAGAGTGTCTCAGCGCAGATTTTTGTACATCTTTAGTGAAAACTGGTAAAATGTTCTATACAGGTCAGTGGATTAAATGCAGAGAATACAGAAAAGCAGGAAATGTTTATGCACAATGGAGCATCACTCCTGACTTCTCTGAGCTGTGTTATTGGAAGTGGTTTGTGTGCAGATTTCAGAAAGATCTAAAAGAACACTTTGGGAAAACATTCCAGCTGTGGCATGTGATTTCATATGGATGGAGCCAGTACTCAAAAGAGCAAGCTATTGCAAGCTTGGAGAAATACAACTAATGAAAGATGAACATGAATCACATGTAAGTCTCTGATTCATAGACCACAGTTTTAAATTTCTTTTTCACACTGTCAGTCAGAGATGCTGTTTTTTCTCCATACATTTGAGTTCAAAAAAGGACAAAAACCAAGTACAAATTTCTTCTATAGCTCTAAAATGTCAATACATTAACAGTTGCAGGTAAAAGTACATGTAAACAAGTTTTTGTCTTTACATTTTATGTCCTCCAACTAGAGGACAATATATTCTGTATGGTGAGACTAATGCACAGGATAGTGATCAGTTAATGAGTTCATTTTTGTGTAATCATGTTTTTACTATTTTTGATTTTGATATGTAACCATGTTGCACTGCAGTATGCTATTCTTGTAAATTCTATTATTTGCATTAAATGGGAACCTAACCCAAAAAGACATCACTGTGTGGGCATTGGTTATTTGTGCAAGAATACCTATGCCACCCCTGTCCTAGCATACAGGAAAACATTATATTACTACTCACAATAACTCCAAGCTATGTTTGTGTATATTACTTATTTGCAATTTAAAGGAGAAGTCCACCTACAAAACAAAAATTTACAGTTAATGTACTCACCCCCTTGACATTCAAGATGTTCATGTCTTTCTTTCTTAAGTCATAAAGATTTTTTTTTCTCCATATAATGGACTGCAGGATGCAGTTTAAATGCAACTTCAAAAGATCCCAAATGCGGTTGTAAACGATCCCAACCGAGAAAGAAGGGTCTTATTTAGCGAAAATAACTGGTTATTTACATTAAAAAATACAATTTCAATACTTTTTAATCTCATTTGCTCATCTTGTCTCTCCCTGAACTCTGTGTATTCTGGTTTAGGATAGTTAGGGTATGTCGAAAAACTCCAATTGTATTTTTTTCCTCAAGTTCAAAAATCATTTCAAAATCATCCTACATCACTGCAGAAGTACCGACCCAGTCTTTGTGTAACAAAGTGAGGGAGACGTGAAGTGGGCGGATCCATCCACCAACTTTATTGGTTTTAGACAGAAACATGGTCATAAAACAGGCAGGGTCAGACATTGGCAAACAGGTATGTAAGAGCAAGACAAAAGAGTAATCCAAAACAGGCGAGGGTCGATCAATGGCGAACATAATCCAAGGGGCTAGGCAAAAAGGGGTGTTCCAAAAAGACAGGCTAGAGTTCCAAAGGGCAGGCGGCGATACAGACGAAACCAGAAAACCCAGGTGAAAATACAAAACTCACAGAACTAGACAAGAACACAGGTAACTAGCGAAAGGCTCCATACAAATGTAAATACAATGCAATACTCGGCAAAAGGCAAGGGGAAGTCCAAGGCTTATATACAGTGTCTGATTGGATGCATGTGATCAGCACAATGGGAGATGGGGAGCGTAGTTCGGGGTATGGTGCAACAGTCTGTGTAATGTGAATGTCAATGTAATGAGAAAGCGACATCTGGTGGTGAGCGGACCGAAGCTCACCGGCCAGATTCGTGACACTTTGCAAAGTGAACATGCAAAGAAGATCAAACACCCTTAATAAAAAAGGTAAAACAGCTATAAAGGGTGATTTTGAGGCTGAGGGAGAACATGAGATGGGAGTTTTTCGACATACCCTAACTGTCATGAACTGGAAAAAAAAGAGTAAGACAACACAAGCATATGACATTAAAAAGTATATAAATTGTACTATCTTTTATGAAAATAACTGATTGTTTTGCTAGATAAGACCCTTCTTTTTCGGCTGGAATCATTTACAACCGCATTTGGGATCATTTGAAGCCGCATTTAAACTGCATTTTGGAAGTTCAAACTCAGGGCACCACAAAAGAACACTATATGGAGAAAAATGCTGAAATGTTTTTCTAAAAAAAAACATAATTTCTTTACAACTGAAGAAAGAAAGACATGAACACTTTGGATGACAAGGGGGTGAGTACACTATATGTCATTTTTTGGAAGTGAACTTCTCCTTTAACATTTAAAGCCACAATATGTAAGGTTTTTTGTTTGTTTGTTATTTTAAATATCCAAAAACCATTAGAACTATGTTGTATATATTGAGCTGACTTGTGTACTTACATTATCCCAAATAGGCTATTTTACTATAAGCAATATAATAAGCTATTTTACCTAGTGTAATGGACCGTATTATTGTGTCGCCTGCCAATGACATCCTACACCCTTGAGTTTCCATTTTCAATTTGTAGAAAACATGGAAACCCAAAGACGCTTTAATATGTTATCCATTTATTAGACATTGTTCTTTTATATAGTACATTAGTTCATCCATGGACATGATTTCTGCCTGAGTTCCATCTGATTGCATCAGCTGTGGAGATAGAGACAACGACTCCCAAGATTCCACATTCAATCACGGCATCATCAAACTATGCCTTTGTTTCTTATGTTTTGAATATGCACCCTCTAGAGGCGAAAACATATTTCTATTGCACTCATTAATAGCCGTTGTAATCGTCCAATATTTTGTTTATTAATAATTTTGTTTTTTGTTTTTTACCCTGTAGTTTTAGTCATAATGCCTGATGATCACACTGTTCTGAGGAAAATTGAATAATCCTGCAAGTATATATTTTAGAACTTTTTTTTTCAACCAACAATGACAGATTCTGTCATCTATATCTAGAGTGGAGGTTTAACTTTTAACTAAGTGAAGTTTATAAAACTTCGCTATACTTTAGTATCTCAGTGATATTAGACATTAGAGAACAAGATTCTTTGACTCTTCTGAATCTTCTTCATCTGTATGGACTCTTATCACATATCCAGGGTTTTCAGAAGTGGAACTCGTCATAGTTGGATACATTTCTTGAGGGATTCAAGAACTTGAGGGACCAAAGTGACAAGGGGAAAAGCATACGGGCACAAGCTGGGTCACTTGTAGGCTAGGACAATCTTTTCGTTTGAGAAAAATATTGAGCAGTGAGAGTTGTCTTCTAAAGCGAAGAAGCTGACCTCTACCCGGCCAAAGATGTTCCAAATCATTTGACCCATCTGGGGGTGGAGTCTCCATTCCCCACACCACTCTGGGGCAACTTGTCTATTCCCTGGTTCAATCTGTCCTGCATGTGCACTGCCTTTAGTTAATGCAAGATGTGCTGTCCCCATATGAGGCAACTCACCAACTTGTACAGAGGCCATGATCTGAGTTCTTCTTGATTGTTTATGTAGGGTACTACTGACGTGTTGTCTAAATGGACCAAGACACGGTACCCCTACAGGTCTGGCAGGAAGGTTCTGAGTGCCAGAAAAATTGCCAACATTTCCAGGCAGCTGATATGCCCATACTGCTCCAGGCTCGACCAAGAGCCAAACACCAGCCTGGCCTCATACAAAGACCCCCAACACAAGTTGGAAACAGTCATGCCTACCTTTCTCCTGGAGACCAGCCCCAGTTCTGTACCTGCCCAGTACAGTTTACAGGTGCACCAGTCAGCAAGCGTGGGATGGGATGAGAGCTTTCAGCAAATGTTTCAGGGGCCAGGAAGTAGGGGCCGGATTCACGAAAATCTTCGTAAGAAATAAGTTAAGAAATTTCTTAAAATAAATTCCACTGAGTTCGTAAGAATGTTCTTAAGTGCAATTCTTGAAAAATTGAATGAAACAGATTGCTTCTCAAAAACATGGTGCATTAAAAATGTGAAGCTGAACGCCAGTTAAGCTGGTCACGATGAAAATAGTGTGAATGCTTATTATGATTATCCACCTTATTTTTCAATGTGGAAGAAAGCTGTTTTCTGGTAATGTGTTAGACGTCCAGTTCATAATGTGCCATAGGAAAATAACGGGAAGAATATTGAAGTGCAGTAAACGGGAGTGGAGTTTATATCTTTGATGATATCACCATTCCATGAATATTTGTGTGTGAAGTTGTTGTTTTCATGTTTACCTCCCTTATATGTTCTATCAAAAGTGTGTAAGATCAACACTGAAGGATCTGGTCATTTCAGTTTGTACCAATAACTTTCCTTTATATAAAGATCACAGATCATATTGGATGGCTCCCTAGACCATGGGAACAGTGGAGGCTGGTAGCCAAGTATGCATTGGAATGGACTTAGGCCGATGTCTCTGTGACGTAGCAAATTTTAAGAGTGCACGGCCCAGGGTTACAACTGGCTCTAGGTGGTAGTGGTGGCTGTGGTTCAGAGGTATCATGCAGTCTCCTCTGATTTTTCCTTTTGGTTTGTCAGTCGGACTCAGGGTGGTATGAATGACAAACTCACAGTCACATCTAGGAGTCTAAAAAGAAAGCTCTCAATATCTTGGATATGAATTGGTGGTCCTCTATCGGAAACAGGAAGTCTGAGGTATCTGAACACATGGTTGAACAGGAGTTCTGCCATTTCCATTTATACCTTACCTTTATACATTGACGTATCTCACAATGCCTTAAACCTCAGATGGAAACAACAGCATTGCAGTTTGTCTGCTTCGTCTCTACACATTTAGTGCCAGAGAGTGTTTAGAGTGTATCTAGTTGATTTATTATTATAATAAATGTTGTTGTTGTTATTATTATTATTATTATTATTATCATTATTATGAGGAAAGACTCAAATAAAGTTCAGTGAACAATTCAGCATTTCTTTCTGTTTTCTGTTGCAGTGATCTCTTTATTGAATATAGTTTTTGTAAACGTGTATAAAGATCACAGGTTATAGTCACATCAGTTCTGGTATGTTTGTTATGCTCTCTGTGGCTCAAGGCCACATGAACAGAACTAAGACAGAAAAGAAAAACACATTTATTAAGATCATGCTTTTTTAAGATAATTTATTAAGAAAATCAAAAGAAACACCATTTATTACTCTGTCAAGTGTGATGTCATCACAGATCTTTGGATGAAGCTTCATTATTTTTAATGTTTTATCACTGTTGTATCTTTGTTTCAAAAAGTTTCCCTCATTATAACCAAGAATTGTGAAAAAGGTCCATATTCAGTACAGCAGCTCTGCAGGCCATTAATGATAGTCACGCAGACTCCTTGTTTTTTAAGCCCTATTTACTTTTATATATGGAGATTGTTTTTAATCTGTTATTAAAAAAAAAAATAGAATGTAATCTGTCATTAGCTAACAGAACTGTTGATTAATGATTAATCTTAAAGTGTCATAAAACTATTTCAGCACATATAACACCGGTTTTCACAGTTTTGAAAAATATTAATACATTGCATTTGGAAAGCTGTGAAATAAAGGGGTAGAGAGAAAACATTTCTATATATGTAATTTATATATAACATTCATACATGTAATTTATAGAAAGAAAAAAATGCGAAAGTTCACAACTCAAAAACCCCTCAATTTCACAAACTTGATTCAAACTGTGGTCTATAAAACAGAGACCTACATGTAAGTCATTTCATTTGTCATTAGATTTAGATTAAAAATTTTAATCGTATTCATCCAAACTCTCAATAGCTTGCTCTTTCGAGTATCGGCTCCATTCATATGAAATCTCATCCCACATGTGGAATGTTTTCCCAAAGTATTTTTCCAGATCTTCCTGAAATCTGTGCACAAACCACTTCCAATATGGCAGCTCAGAGAAATCAGGAGTGATGCTCCATTGTGCATAAACATTTCCTGCTTTTCTGTATTCTCTGCACAGAAACCACTGACCTGTATAGAACATTTTACTAGTTCTCACTAATGTTGTACAAAAATCTGCACTGAGACACTCTGTTTCATCATAACAGCTACCAGTGAGTCCATCCACTCGATGGAAAGGAACACTGTGATCGCCAGTATGGTTTTCTATTGTGTTGGTGCAGGTGGCTGAACAGAACGGACACTGAACCCAACAACACTGACAGAGATGATCAATCAGAATCTCATCTGGTCTGTCCTTCTGTTCCAGATTTTCTGGAAATGTCTCTGTGCTGAATTTATGCTGTATTTCAGTTGATACTGAACCAAGTAATTTGCCTATCACATCTTCTAAGAGATTGAAATCATCCACACCTTCATGACTCACTCCACTGAGGTCCTTTACAGAGAATATCAGCACATCTGAGAGCTGCAGTGTGAAATTTTCCAGCCACTTCTGAACGTCTCCACTGGTGGTGTTGACCAGTGTAGTCGCTTTTTGAGCTGCTTCCATGATCTTTTGCTGCAGGAGTTCAATATTCTTCTTCATCTTGGGACAAACACTCTCTTCAAACTTATCAGTGATGTACTGACTGACTTCATCTTTGATGAAACTCTTTAAATGGTCTCTGGGACTGTTAAAGTACATAATGTACTTGTGAAAATCCTCCTGTTCTGCCAGAGTCTTAAGGATGTGTTTTTCTAGTTTGCATCTGTTTCCATTTAGTGATTCACACTTAATTTGAATTTCATTAGTCAAATCTCTGGCAGTATCTTTGTAGACACTCTTTTGAATGGGCTCTTTCAATTTCTGACAGATGATCTCACCAAAAATGGCAGCTGATGTTGCGCCTTGACAGTATTTCTGGAAAATACTATAGTACTCTTCGCTCTTCTGTTCAAAATAGAAAACAGGATCATTGGCTTCCCTGAACCTTCTGTGTTGGTCAGTAATTACCTTGTTTTCTCTCTTGCAGATAGAAATGACCAAATCCATATAAAATTCATTTTTGAACACATAGTTCCTGGATCCTTGCACATAATTTACTACTCTGTCTTTGATATAATCTGTGAGTGCCTGAATATAGGTTTTGTTGTAGCCCATCTTTACAATGTTATATGACATGATCATTTTGTCTGCATGTTGAGCAATGTCATTGACTAAGGCTCTAATTTGGTTAGTCTCAGTGTAACTAAATGTCTGTTTAGCTGATCTGAAGGCATTTTTATCATGTCCTGTAATTCCTCTGGGTTTTTTCATCTGTACATAATCTGAATAACATGGCACAGAGAAAATATCCTTACTCTTCCAGTCATTTAGACTGACACTGTCATAATTACAAAGTTGTTTCATGTCATTTAATACATCAATGTTTTTTATTTGAGGAGTTTCTCTGGTAATCTTATTAACACACTCTTTCCAAAAGGACTCAAACTCTTTTTTCAGGATTGCTTCATCATTTGCTTTGTCTTTTAGTTTTATTGCAAGTTCTTTGCTCTTTTCCAAGAGAGTACTTTCATAACGTGTCCTCTGAGCATCAATCCTTTTCTTCATTTCTCGCTGCTGTAGAATCTCATTTAATTTCTTTGTTGTTTCTCTCACAATGTTTTCCTGAAGATTTTTAATTTTAATGTAAAATGATCCTTTCCACTGTATCAGTATATCTTTGTCTTTATCTTTATCAAAGAATTCTGACATTGCTTCTTCTACTTCTTCACATTTTAAATGTAGTTCTCCTTGAAGGTCACTTTCTGAAACTCCATTAATTGTTTCATTTTCTATGCTGATGTAGAGTTTGTTCTCTATATCCAGCATTGTTCTCCGGAGACTCCAGGACCACTTGCTGTATTCTGTCTCAAGTTTTCGATATGTTGCAATTTCCAGAGAATTTCTGAAGCTGAACACAAATCGTTCATTCAGTAAAGCCTCCCAGAGATCTTTAATACGATCTTTTAGACATGTTAGCTCTAAGCCATCTGAATTTGAGGCATGACTAATAAATGTTGTCTTTAGCTCTTGGATGTTTTCACAGTATGATGGGTTTGGTGGTGCCATTGGTGGACTTCCCTCCCACAGCTGTGCAAAATATTTCACATCTTCCTGTATATCAAAAGTAATGACATCATTGAAACATTCTGCATCAAAGGCTTCATCTTTAGCAGCGAGTTTTGTCATTTCATCCAGTGTGTGCTGCAGCCGTCTTCTTCCGTCCATGTTTTTCTCTCCAGCTGTGATGTCTGAAACGTTCTGATGAACAAACATGCAGCTGGGATTTAGTCTGACCTTCTTCATCCTCATGAAAGCCTGAACAACAATCTGAAGAATGTCCTGAAGTTCTGATGGGTTTTCTCCAAAGATATTGATCAAGGTCAGATTACCAAGACCAACAACAAATGTGGCTATTTCGTTGTCCTGATGTCTTGTTGACCTTCCAGATAGTTCTAGAGCACGGAGACCCTCAGTATCAACAACCAGAATAAAGTCAAATTTCAGCTGTTCTTTTATCTTCATCTCATCTGAAACTCTGACTAGCTGCATGAAAGCTCCTCTGGTGCATCTGCCAGCACTGACAGCAAACTGCAGTCCAAACATGGCGTTGAGCATAGTGGATTTCCCAGAGCTCTGAATCCCTAAAACTGACAGCACAAACACTCTCTTGTCTCCCAGTTTCTTAATGAGTTCTTGTAGAACAGCAGTAACCCAGACCACAGGAACATGAGCAGCATCTCCATCCATCAGCTCCAGTGGAAATCCAGACATCATCATCTCTGCTGCAAGACTCGGAAGAGAAGAAAAATCACACGGCAGACCTTCCTTGTTCTTATTCACTGATTTACACGATTCATAGATCTGACCGATCTCCCTCAGGATGTGCTCTAAACCAAAGGTTGCAGCTTGAAGTTCTTTTGATATCCTTTCAAGTTCTGCATGTTCATTGGTCATCTGTTGCTCACCTTTGACTTTTGACCATTTTTCATTGTACTTGTAACGTAGAGCAGAAAGGTCAGCTGAAGTGTGTTCATCCAGAAGGATTGAGAGCCATTTAAAAAAAAATGTCTTCTCATTGTCATTCTCAGATTGTGAATTTATTTCTGTAATAAACAACTTCATGAACTCACCAATGTCCAGCATGTGCTGCTGTTCACGAATTTTCCTCATCTCTTGTTCGTGTTTTATTTCCACGTCTCTTTCATTTCTCTGAGATCGATGTAGTTCTTTGTTTTTATAACACCACTGATGCCACAGTTTCCCCTGACAGGGCAGAAATGATTCTTTGATTTGTGTCAGATTTTTATCCTTAAGTAAACTCATCATCTGCTGGGCTGCTTTTTTTCCTGTTCTACAGTCATCGACATGTTCTTCATCTACTCTGATACCTGATTGTTTGGACACTTTTTTGGACACTTTTTCAAGACTGAAAATAGTAGATGATTCTGATGATGAGAACAAGATACAATCATTTATAACCTGTCTGAGTTCTTCAGATGCATATGACTGATTTCTGTCTTTTAATCCAATTTTGTATTTTCCTTTTCTCATTTCAGTTACTGTAGACTTATCTTCAGTAAGAAGACAAATAAGTGGCTTCTTGTCCCTGTACAGGGTTTGAATCATTTTTGCATTCTTGTCCTTCTGGTCAAGCTGTGGTAGAACAACAACATTGACTGAGGCCATTTCAGTGAGGACCTGCAGCTGTTTCTCATGGTCTCCTGCATCACCATGTAGATTACAGAAAGCAACACACTGAGTGAATTTATCTGTGTCTTTCCCAGAGGGGCAGTACCAGGCGATCTCCACCACTCCATCCATCAGTAGTCTGGTTTTGCTGCTGCCTGGGCAGTTCCTGTGGAAGAACGTGTTGTGTTTGTCATTGATCAGACTGTTCATTAGCTGAGATTTGGATGAAGTCAATGGGCCAGACCTGAAGAAAGACACCATAGGTGTTTCTGCCTTCCAGATTGGCTGGATTTTACTGATGATTTCATTTTTGGCATCTTTCATCTTCCAGCTCTTGTTGATTTGTCTGAATGTCCAGAGAGGAAACTCAATCTCTTGTGTGAATGGATCAGGAACAAGCAGAGGCAGAGCGTACTGACACTGAGACAGTTTAGTCACCATCAGCTGCTTCAGGAAACTATCAGCACAATAAAACACAGCCATCTGAACATTCATCAGGTGAATAGCATCTCTTCTGTTTGTTTCTTCAAGAATCAAAGATGCATCTTGAAAAATATCAGCATCACTCTCATCTAACGAGTCATTGTTTCTTTGATGTCTATCGTGCTGTGTGTCTATAGTTATAATGTATCTTGCCCTGTAGTTCATCATCAGTATTTTCTGTAGGAAAGTCTGAATCAGGTCCTTTTCAGCACAAGACTCGTGGGACTGTAATGAATGTGTAGTTAACTGAAGAACATCTGCAGCTTTTAGATGGTTCCTTGGATCAAGATTAAATCTGTGAAACAGATGCTCTGTTTCTTCCCTCCTTCCATTTCCTTTGTTTTCATACAATCTTGACCCATCTATCGAACACTCTTCTACTATTGCCTGTAAAGTACACAGCACAATTAAAATCAGTTAGCTTAAAACCTAACTTACAAATTATTGAAAAAAGATGGGCCTTTTTGTGGTGCATTTACACAGTCTCAATAATTGTTGGCAAGAAACGTTAATGTCAATTATGCTTGCCTCAATTATGAAACTTGCATAATTATATGAGTAAATTCAGTGTAATTTGCCTGTAAGAAACTCCTTTGGATTCACGAAAGTCTCGTAAACATCAGTTTTTGTAGTTAAAAATGCATTCATGTTAATGAATTCTGACTAAGAACAACTACAGTGCATCCAGAAAGTATTCATAGTTTTTTCACTTTTTCCACATTTTGTTATGTTACAGCCTTATTCTAAAATTGATTAAATTCATTATTTTCCCCTATTCTACAAACAATACCCTATAATGACAATGTGAACAAATTTTGTTTGAAGTCTTTGCGAATTTATAAAAAAATAAATAAAAATCACACATACATAAGTAATTCACAGCCTTTTCTCAATACTTGTTGAAGCAATGTTGAAGCACCTTTGGCACCAATTACAGCCTCAAGTTTTTTTATTATATGACTACTACTACTACAAGTTGTTCAGTTGGGTTCAAGGCTGGGCTCTGGCTGGGCCACTCAAGGACATTCACAGAGTTGTGAGTGTGAAGGATGAAAGGATCCTGATTAGTCTCCCAGTTCCTGCCACTGAAAAACATCCCAACAGCATGATGTTGCCACCACCATGCTTCACTGTAAGGATGGTATTGGTCAGGTGAAGAGCGGTGCCTAGTTTCCTCCAGACATGATGCTTGGCATTCAGGCCAAAAGTTCAATCTTTGTTTCATCAGACAAGAGAATTCTGTTTATCATGGTTTGAGAGTCTTTCAGGTCCCTTTTGGACTGTCATGTGCCTTTTACTGAGGAGTGGCTTCCGTCTGGCCATTCCACCATACAGGCCTGATTAGTGGAGGGTTGCAGAGATGGTTGTTCTACTGGAAAGTTCTCCTCTATTCACAGAGAAACACTGGAGCTCTTTCAGAGTGACCATCGGGTTCTCGGTCAGCTCCCAGACTAAGGCCCTTCTCCCCCGATCACTCGGTTTGGCTGGGCAGTCCGCTCTAGGAAGAGTCCTGGTGGTTCCAAACTTCTACCATTTATGGATGATGGAGGCCACTGTGCTCATTGGGACCTTTAATGCTGCAGAAATTGTTCTATACCTTTCCCCAGATCTGTGCCTTGATACAATCCTGTCTCGGAGACAATTACTGACAATTCCTTGGACTTTATGGCTTGGTTTGTGCTCTGATATGCACTGTTAACTGTGGGACCTTATATAGACAAGTGTGTGCTTTTCCAAATCATGTCCGATCAACTGAATTTACCACAGGTGGACTCCAATCAAGTTGTAGAAACATCTCCAGGATGATCAGTGGAAAACAGGATGCACCTGAGCTGAATTTTGAGTGTCATGGCAAAGGCTGTGAATACTTATGTACATGTGATTTTTTTTTTTTTAATAAATTTGCAAATATTTCAAACAAACTTCTTTCACGTTGACATTATGGGGTATTGATTGTAAAATGTGGAGGAAAATAATGAATTTAATCCATTTGTAATAAAACTTCAACATAACAAAATGTGGAAAAAATGAAGTGCTGTGAAGACTTTCTGGGTGCATTTTACGCAAGTTATGTGTCCAGGAATGCAGTGGAATCTTTTGGACTCCCTTCTCGGGTTTGGCTCCAGTATATTGCATAAATGCAAAAACACTAATAGGCCATATGCCTAACAATAAATATTAAATTAAAATGTGTGCTAATCAAAGTGTTTTGAACCAGCTAAAAAATGCCAGGCACTCTACTGAAAATGGCCAGCTGATTTTCTAGCTGGTTGCTATGATTTGGAATATCCACAGCAAGAACATATTACTAGCATCTAATTTTAAAGATTATTACTAAATATAAAACTGGAGTAACCAGTCATATTAACTTCTCGATTGTTGTTTAGTTGTTGTACAAGTAGGATGGTTGGTCGGTGTGGTATTTGTCCCACCCCTCCTCCACTGAATGGACAGCTGAGTAAAAAGCGATAGCGATGAGCGCTAAGTTTTACCCAAAGTTGAACAGTTTTCAGCTCAGCTTACAATATATTTCAAATATATCACATCAGAAAGGCATTTATTGTCAGGATCCTGCCCTGACAGTCATGTCTGTTCTGTCTTTGTGTAATGTGTCTTTGCTTGTCTTGTGTCTGAGCACATGGCTTTGTCTTTGTTTTTGTTGGCCATGTGCTCCTCTTGCCCTGTCTCTATGTTTCCAGTTACCCCGCCCCCTTGTTTAATCCTAGTGTAGATCTTACGTGATTGTGTCCACCTGATCTTCATGTTCCTGCTCCTTTATAGTGTGCTCCCTTGCCTCTTGTCTCTGCTGGTTTGTTGCATTTATTCCTTGTGTGTAAAGGAAATTTCTTGTTAGTTAACTAGTTGTTCTAGTAGTGTTAAATGATTCTCTCCCGGTCAGTCTAGCTTTGGATTTAGTTCCTTTGTAGTTTATTAGATTTTCTTGGCTTTTGCTGTTTTGCTCTAGTTCAGTTCCTGCCTTTATTTATTTAATTTTTTTTGTTCTGGTTTTCTCAAGCCTCTAGTTTGGTTGCTTTCTTTATTTTGATTTAGTCTTTGCCAGTTACTATTTCAGTTATAGAGTTTTAGTGTTTGCCATTTTGGTTCATTCTTTTGCTTAGTTGCTTTCTGCAGTTTGAATCTATTTGTCTATTCCCCTCCTCCTAGTCATAGTGTGAAGTTAGTCTTATTTTGCTGCTTGTTGTTCTCTCTTGTGGTCTTGTTTTGTATGTTGTGTTATGTCCTATGTTTGTTCCTGTTTGGTGCCCTGATTCTCCCCCTGGCTGCTGTTCTCAAGGCCTGGCTCTGACTGGACTGGTTCCACTACAGCTCAAAATATCAAGCCCAGGTTTCTCAAGCTGCTGCCTGATCTCCAGTGTTCTCATTGACTAGTGTTGCTCTATCCCTTTGTTCTCCAGTCAAGCATGGTCCAGGTCTGATTTCGGCAGGCCCCCCGTTCTCCAGCAGATTGCCCTTTCCTACTGTTTGGACTCTCACATCAGCCCTGTATATCCTTGTCTTGTCAATAAACCCCACTCACTTGATCTTTTGTATCTGGGTCTTTTTCTCTAGTAAACTGCTCTGACAAACCCTGACATTTATTTTCAATAAAAATGAATGAATTAAAAAAAGTTGAAAATAAAGTATAGGGTAGGGTGCAGGGAGGGTTTTATATTGTCCTAATCAGGTGACATCCATTTAATAATTTTAATTAAAATTATAATTTACACAAGACGTTATTGCATACTGTTTTATAATGTACAACAATACTGAGGTGCAGATAATTGCCACTATTTGCAATAAATATTACAAATAATAATTACAAACATTCATTCTACTTGTTTTTCATGTATGAGGCCCACTGTGTGCACATGATTAGTTGTCTGGAAAGTAGTGAACATGACATAAAGTGTGCAAAACATATATTCATTATTAATATGTAAGGCAGTATATCTCAGCTCAGCTAATGTGACAAAACATACTGTACCTAAGAAGACTCTTTGAAGCACATTTATTAGGAGCTAAATAACTCCAAACCCATAAAATGTCAAGTGAAACTATATGATAAGGAACCACTCAGTTAAAAAAAAAAATCTTTAAGCTGAATGTCTACATTCATGGAATTTTTCTAACTTCCGTTTCTTGTTCTATTTTTACTCTACACTCAACACTTACCCTATGTGTCTCTCTTGTCTCTGTTGTCAAGGTATAGTCCATATTCTTTGTGGGTTGGTCTTGTGATGGAACTGAAAAGGAGAGAGAAACATTATGAAATATTACATTTCTATGAAATATATCAATACACAAAAACAAACTATAACATCCTTTTTTGTTGAATACTGGTATATAGCCATTTATTAGCTTATGGCAAATTATACATATTATTTAGTTGCCTAGCATGAAAACTTCCAAGCATATGCAAGTGATTGTAGAGAGATTTCTCATTTAAAGCTGAATTTGGATTCAGAATCTTGGCTTAACTGAATAGCTTTTACAAGTACAACTGGTGGATGTTTTAGAGTCAGGGCAAATAAACATGCCAGAGAACCAACATAACATCAATTAAACCAAATCTGTGTTCTTACCACTTTGTTGTGTTCTGTTTTGCATGTCTTCCCTCTGTCTTAACCCTATGTTGTACATCTCACTAGTGTAACACTGCTGTTTATTCTCAATAAACAGTTGCTCAATCCTGTTCATTAGGTCTCTGATCTCTGAAGGTTTGTTCATGTTCTTGCTGCAGGTGTGATATCTTCCGCCACATTTCTCAATCAGCTGATCCAGAGCAGAGTTTTTCTTCAGATCATCTATTATAGAGTCAGACTCTTCCTGGCTCTCATAGGTGAAGAGAATCATCACAAACTGAAGAACTCTGTCACCAAATACTCTCTGAAGCCACTCGATACCCATCTTATCAGCATCTGTTAACTGGCCCAGTCGCACAACAAAGACGAAGGCGATTATTTCATTTTCATTCACTAGTTGAGCAGTCAGGGAATCCAAATCAAGTGCAGTTTCATGTATGTCAGTCAAGTTGATCACTGAGACGTGACGTCCTGATATCTTCATCTGCAAAGGAACAGTCCTGGATAGTGCTACATTTTTGATATTTGGTTGTATTTCTCCAAGTAGAATATTGTCAGGTTGAAACTGGACTGCAGCAGAGTTTCCAAATACCACAATGGTCAGACTGTGATCTAGAATAAACACACACACACACACACACACACACAAACATTCACAGATTCATCAATACACTGCAACATAAAAACAAGTCTCATTAAGCAATGCGAAAAATCTGATTTTTTTTTTCCTTACCCATACTGCTGATGATCAGTTCATGTGATCCACTCATTAGGTTTGGACACTCTTTTATTCTAGAAGCTGTCAATTATTCTGAAAAAGATTAATTTGTAAGTGTGCTAGAACATGTACATAAAGCCTACTTTTCTAGACAACTCACTTTATATTTAACTTGCATTCCCCATCTGAGTGATGTTTGAGTATCAACTCATAACTCCAGAGACTTGAACTCTTCCTGTTTATATAGGTGCAGATCCAGTCTAACAGGATTTACATTTTACATAAACATATTCTCTTTCAGAACACCTGACCAACAAGAAATCCTGTCCAACCATGTAAATTGTTTGAATCCATGTCCATTTAATTTCCTATTTGTTTAAACAAATGATTAATTATACTGCGTTGATCGTTATTTAATCAGTAAAATGTGCTATAAAACCTAAATCTAAATATTGCTTTTTCATATTATTACCAGTGTCGCTTATTGCATGGCTACTTCCTACATAATTAAATAACTGCACACATAATATTGATTCTTAATATCTCATTAGCAAACAAAAAAAAAGTTTCTAGCGAGCATAGCGCCAACTTCAGTCATCTGAATAAGCCTGTGTTATCAGTTTCAACCAGTTGTTATCAGGGATAACAAACCACTGGATGGCCATTAAAAAAAGTGTTCCGGATAGCAGTATGTAATAACTGATCCAACGAGTTATAAAGCAATTAAAAAACTAAAAACCTTCCTGAATTTAATTTACATTCTTGGCTAGTATTTTTTTGGTTTTGTTTTTTTTTTGAATTTCCATTTCCTTATTGTGTGTCATGACAAACAGAAAGTGAAAATATTTGTTCTCTTTTGTGATTGTTCATAATTTCACCAATCACTTAATACCTTAAAGACTTTTAAAACAAATTACTAACTTTTCTGTTATATATTTGTGATGTTTAACTATAATAGACAGTACTTCATGACATGCCATGTTTTATTTTAACTGCTGATGAGCAACACACTCCTGATAGGGTTACCTATTGGTTTAAGTCTTACTGGAGACTGGACACACTAAATTTCAACAATAACTTTCCTCAAATAATAAAGTTCCCCAAATATTGGAATTTTATTAACTGAGGGAAGCTGAACTTGGTGACAACTGGTACACAGTTGTAAGCGGTGTCGATTTACCTCATTTATTGTGACCACTTAAAAGTGGAGATTTCCGAACGTACTGACTCGCTTGCACAAAACACCGGTCCTCTCAGCGGTTGTTTCCCGATATGCGTTCTTCTCTGTTCTTCTTCTTGTGTCATCAGATGCTCCTCAAGCACTGTTCCTATTCAAAGTTCAGAGATGTACCGGTGTCTTTTTTGTTCCGCCTCTTCTTCGAGGGTGCACCAGAAGGGAGACAGGATGCACATATTGGCGTGTCGAAAGGTAGGGGTGTGCTGAAAGCTGCCTGTTCTACATAAAAGCTTAAACGCTATGTCATCTGCATACATATTGTATAAATTAATGCTATTGTTTGCAAATATACGGTTAAAGGGTGTTTTTAGAGTAAGAACAATTTCTCTTTCATGAGTTTACTTCCTCTTTTTGGCCGGGTTTCGTTTCTCCGTGTCGTAAACTCTAGGGGCAAGGCTTCTAAAGACAACATAAACAAGAGGTTTTTACCGTGTAGTTATCCCTAACCCGAAATCCCCTTTTTGTATATATATAGTTACATATATATATATACACTGTAAAAAAAAAACACGTGAAAAAAAGGTGCATTGCACCATTACACCATTAACTGAAGTAACGTGTTTGCACAGCAATATGAGAAATGGTATACTGACTATACAATGCCAAAAAATGCTTAAATTGTAATCTGAAATTTCATGTTTTATCTATGTAATTAAGAAACACGCACAGACCATTAAATTAAATACCATTCTTTGACTGTGAATTTAAATAACATGTTTAAACCCTTATTTCATGAAACATGTTTTAACTGTAGATGTAAAAAACCATGGTTAAAGTTACTTAACTAACTAAAATTTGACTGTAGATATACATAACATGTAAACCCATTATTTAAGAAAGCATGTTTTGACTGTAAACTTAAAGTTTAAATTGTTGTTTAACAGATTTTGACTGTAAATTGAAATAACTTGTGTCAGCCAATATTTTAAAAAATGAACTGAAATGGACCATAATTCTGAATTACGTGTACAGCACTTTATTTTAAAATTCTCACCCCAAGTTTAAATGTTTCACTTGTAAAAATAATTTTAAATATAATATACATATGGTATCATGATTATGGCTGTTATTTTACATTAAGCTATGACAACAAAAATGAATTTATTACAGACAATCAATATTAATTGGTCCCCCTGTATGTTCATGTAATGCAATAAAGTTTCTGTTGTAAATAACAACAATCTTAAATCTAAAAACAGCAATACCAACATTTGTACATTGCTTAAAATTATCACTAGATTCTAACACATAATAAAATATGAAATAATTCAAACATTTAAACTTATTCCATTAATAATAAAATAAGTAAATAAATAAATAATAATAATAATAATAATAATAAAAAAAAACCTAGACATCTCAAAACATTATGCTATAAATTTGATCAACAAATACAATTAATATCATCATTGCATTTCAGGAGGACGGATTATAACGGGATCTATGTGCTTTAACACAATGTGTCGCGCTGTTCGCGGTCAGTGTAGTAGTGGTGTTAGCTGCTAGTTTACACCAATACTCCCGCTCCTAGACTTGACGGTGTATCATTTCCTTAGCAACGACTTCAGTACTTTAGTGTTTGCTTGACTTTCTGTAGCGCAGCCGCTGCGTCAAAACAATAGGAAACATTTAGACACGATGAAGCAAGAGATGTTTTTTTCTTGTTTAGAAAAATTAATATTACTACTTTTTGTTTGCTGATTGGCTGCGGTTGGTTTGAATACCAAATTTCTAAAGAGTTTACTCAAAGCTCACAGTTGTAGCCTAATTTATATCCACGTGGCTTTTTTGCTCCTTTTTTGCTTCTAATGATAATGATACTTTAAATGATAAATCAAAAATGTGATGAATGTCATGTGCTATTTAATGACATTAAAAAATAAATAAATAAAATTATGTATGGGCTGTTTTGGGGGTTAAGATACATGCTTTCAAAACGGGCCTATATATTATAAATAAAATACAGCCTATAATATACACTACCATTAAAAAAGGTCAGTATGATTTGTTAATGGGTTCATAAAAAAGTTTGCATTTGTTTGTTTAAAAAAAACAGCCTACAGTAAAAACAGTAAATCTACCATTTGAAAAAAAAAAAAAACTTTCTATTTGAATATATTTTAAAATGTGTTTTCTTCTCATGCTAATCTACAGTGCATTACTACAGCTTTCAGTGTCACATGATCTTTCAGAAATTATGCTGATTGTTGCTTACATTTCTTCTTATTATTATAGCTGGCACAACACACTCAGGACAGCACTAAAATAGTAACTATTTTAAAAATCAGGAGCATATGTTTCCCATCTTTCTACAACCCCAATTAAAAGTTGGGGCATTTTGTGAAATGCCATAAAATTAAGAATATGTCATTTGTTCTCTTTAGCCTATATTTAATTGACTTACAAAGTACAAAGAAAAAATCCAATGTTTTCACTGGCCAACTTAGTTTTATTTTGTTAATTTAAACAAATTTTGAGCCATGATCCAGCTTTGCTTGCGAAGACTGAGAAGCTCCATTTATACCCAAACATGACACCCTCACCTATTATCACTTCACCTGCTTGCTGTGTTTCAAAGCAGTTTATTTGGTTATTCTATAACCTTTTCACTTTTATTTTGCCTCTGTCACAGCTTTTTTTGGAGTGGGATGCATACTTCAAATCAATCAATCAATCAATAAATATTTTATAAATAAATGTTTATATATACAAAGTACATTTAAGTTGGTCAGTGAAAACTTTGGAAATCTTTTCTTTGTACTTTTGTCAATTAAATAAACGTAAAATAGAATAAACAAATCACAGATTTTATAATTTTACAAAATGTCCCAACTTTTCTAGAATTATGGTTGTACTTAGTTTTTCTTAAGTAAACTTCGAAATATTCTCACAAAATCTAATAAATATAGTAAAGTAGGGTTTAGGTGTAAATGTGGGATTTACTCACCAAAATAACAATGTCCACTATGTGATTTTTATTTAGTCTTTTTAAATTTGGGGCAACAAGATATATCCGCATCTCAACAACACTGAAGCTATAGCAATGAAAACCACCAACATGCTCAAAAACTCTGTAAATTAATGTTATTACACTTATTTTAAAATAATTTACTGTAAAAAAGTACTTCACTGTCTTTTTTGATCAATTCAATGCATCCTTGAAATAAAGCAATTTCCTAAAAATCATAATGACTCCATACATTTGAATAACTGTAAATACAATATCAGTCCTCATTATAAACACAAAATAATAATAATCAACTTTAATATTCAGTGAGGACAATTAGACTTTTTTTTTTTTTGTGATGGGGGGCGGTGAGGGGCCTGGATAATGGGTGGGGGGGGGCACTGGCCCAAAAAAGGTTGAGAACCACTGATCTAGAGTAATTAAGATGAGGAAAGGAAAATACAAAATAGGATTAAAAGACATAAGTGAGTCGGATGTATCTGAAGACCTCAAACAAGCTATAAATGAATGTCCCTCATTCTTATCTTCAGAATCATCATCTCTTTTTAAACTTGAAGATGTGTCAAAATGCTCAGGTATCAGAGTAGATGAGGATCATGATGATGACTGCAGAAGAAGAAAAGAAGCAGCCCAGCAGATGAGGGATTTACTGGAGGAAAAAAACTTGACAGAAATCAAAGAATCATTTCTGCCCTGTCAGGGGAAACTGTGGCATCAGTGGTGTGAAAAGAACAAAGAGCTACATCGATCTCAGGGAAATGGAAGAGACATGGTAATAAAACAGGAACAAGACATGAAGAAAACCCGTGAAGACCAGCATGTGTTGGACATTGGTGAGTTCATAAAGTTGTTTATTACCGAAGTGAATTCACAATCTCCAAAATTGGAGGTGTTTTTTTCTTAAATGGCTCACAATCCTCCTGGATGAATGATGACCTTTCTGCTCTACATTACAAGTATTATGAAAAGTGGTCAGAAGTCTTAAAACTGAAAGAGAAAAATAGCATAACTGAGCAACAGATGGCAACAAATTTGACAGATGAACAAACAGAACTTGAAAGGATATCAAAAGAACTTCAAGCTGCAACCTTTGGCTTGGAGCACATCCTGAGGGAGATCGGTCAGATTTATGAATCGTGTAAATCAGTAAATAAGAACAAGGAAGGTCTGCCATGTGAATTTTCTTTACTCCCGAGTCTTGCAGCAGAGATGATGATCTCTGGATGGAGCTGATGGATGGAGATGCTGCTCATGTTCCTGTGGTCTGGGTTACTGCTGTTCTACATGAACTCATCAGGATACTGGGAGACAAAAGAGTGTTTGTGCTGTCAGTTTTAGGGATTCAGAGCTCTGGGAAATCCACTATGCTGAATGCTATGTTTGGACTCCAGTTTGCCGTCAGTGCTGGCAGATGCACCAGAGGAGCTTTCATGCAGCTGGTCAAAGTGTCAGATGAGATGAATGAACAGCTGAAGTTTGACTATATTCTGGTTGTTGATACTGAGGGACTTCATGCTCTAGAATTGGTTGGAAGGTGTTAGAATTTAATATCTAACTTAACTGCAGAGATTCGATTTCTAGTTGAGCGATGGAGCACAGAGTCAGGATCCTGGACCATTGAGATGACCACACACAGAAAAGGTGTAATTCACTCAAAGGCACTTTATTAAGGAAGACTTCAACATTTATATGGTAAATATGAAGAAGTGAAATCAAACATCACACCCTTCAGGAAACAACAGTACATCATGTCCTATGATTCTCTAGGCTAGACTTATGTCATGTCTACTTTTCAGGTTAGTATGAGAAGGGCACAGGAGGTCAGGATTATTACAATCTCACAATGGCCACTATAAGACAGAATGTCTTACTCAAACACTCCTGTGCCTCGTATAAAACAATCATATTAGTATTAATATCAGTAATGGTATTAATGTCACATCAACATAAAACAAAACAATCATATTAGTATTACTGTTAAATCAAGATACACATGAATATGACTAATATCATTTGCAATTGAATACATGTAATCATCTGGAATATCTTTCTGATTATAATGATATAAAATGCTGTAATCATTTCTATGATTATATCGAGTAATCAAGCAAAAATCAAACTCTGTTATAATTCATTTAAACTGCACTTTCCGCATTCCGAATATACTCTTCAGGCTCTAACTGATACACACGCACATAGCTACTGTAATCATCTTCATCTTGTTCAATATTTGGCCTTGGATCTGGAGCTGGTGGACGAGCCCCTTCTCGTTGCACATTTAGCATAACTTGATAAGTCCCTCTCGTTGTAAGCAAAGCAATAGTACGCATAATGGAATTGTTGATACACTGAATTGTACATGGAGTGAACAACAATACAATTAACAGCAAAACAATAATCGGTATTACAGTGGTGAAAATCCAGGTTCCCCATCCACCCCAGAGGCTGTCCAGCCAACTAAACCAGGAGTCATCTTTTCTTGGCTCCGGGATGGATTCTCTCATGTGAGTTAGGATGTCTGTGATGTTATCTGAATTGTCTGGAATATAGAAACAACAAGATACCCCCAACATTTTACAAACTCCCCCTTTCTCAGAGGTCAACAGATCAAGGACCAATCTATTTTGGATAACTGCTTCTGGGTGCAGTAATGCTTCATGTTTAATCGGTTTGTGCGGATTTACCTTAGCACACGTAAGACACGAGTCTAGAATGAGCTTGGCTGTTTTATGTACATCTGCGATGCAATACAAACGATTTATTACTTGTACTACTTTTGCACAACTTGTATGCGACAAACCATGGTAATGCCTAATGAGGATTACCAGTCCTAACTTTGGGAGTGCTATTCTTCCCTTTTCATCCCTCACAATACCATCTTTATCTGGTGCACACCCGTGTTTACTCCAATGTTCTAAGTCAGTTTGTGTCGGTTGACTTTGCAGAATCTTAATGTCAATTTCAGGTAAATTAGTTATGTGCACAGACATAGTTACCTGACTTTTGTTACCCATATCAAATGGCGGTTTAATCTGGGCTTTTGCCGCTTGCTTTGCAGCCTCATCTGCTTTTCTATTTCCTACAGCTTGTTCATCATCTCCTGCCGTGTGACCTTTCACTTTTACTATGGCCACTTCGGCAGGTAGCTGTACTGCTTCAGTTAACTGTCCTATTAGGTTTGAATGTGCTATTGGTTTACCATCTGCTGTCTTGAAATCCCTAGCTTCCCATGTCCTGGCAAAGTGATGCATTACCCCCCATGCATACTTTGAATCAATATAAATTGTTACCCGTTTTCCCTCCATCAGCTTACATGCTCTTATTAACGCCACCAATTCTGCAGCTTGCGCTGAATTATAATCTAAGGCATAAGCTTCTATTGTTTCCCCAGTTTCTGACACCACAGCATACCCACAAAGGTAGACACCATCAAAAGGTTCTGAACATGATCCATCAACATATATGTGCTCCCCCCCATCCAGGGGCGAATCCAAGAGATCGGCCCTGGAAGAACATGAGGAAGTTAATTCAATGATACAATCATGACTTTCATTACCATCTATCATGTCAGCCATTCCAAGAACCCCTAATAAAGCAGGATTAACTGATGATGTTGGCTGAATGGTGAGGTTTTTTGTGGCCAGCAGGGTTGCCTCGTAGCCTGAGCGTCGTTGCGCTGTCATGTGTTGCGTCTGCATGTTGTGTAGGATTGCTCCTACCTGATGTGAAGTATATACAATCATTGGATGCAACAGAACAATCTTCTCAGCCATCTGCACCACTATAGCAGCCGCTGACACAGCACGAAGACATGCTGGCATGCCTGCAGCTACATTATCCAATTTTCTAGACAGGTAAGCTACAGGTCTGTAGGTGGAACCATGCTGTTGCAGCAGGACACCCATGGCCACGCCCTCCGCCTCCCGGACATGCAAATGGAACTCCTTTTGGAAACTGGGGAGTCCCAGGCTAGGGGCCGTGGTGATGGCCTTCTTCAGTGCCGCGAAGTGCATTTCTGCCTCGTCAGTCCAGTTCAACGTCGTTTTAGGTGGAGCTTTGTGGTCGATTAGACTTCTCAGATACTTGTCATGTATCGCACAGTCAGGTATCCAGGATCTACAATAGTTCACGAGTCCCAAAAAGCTTTGAAGCTGCTGCACGGTTTGTGGGGACTTCATCTTCCTGATCATCTGGACCCTGTCAGTAGAAATCGCTCGCAAACCTGGCATTATTATGTGTCCCAGGTATGTTACCTTAGGCTGGACCCACTGGAGCTTTTCTTTCGAGGCTTTAAACCCAGCTTGTGCAAGGACGTTGCAGACGATGATGGAGGCTTTCTCACAGTCCTCACGCGTTTCTGAAGAAATGATCAGGTCATCTGCGTACTGGAGGACACAGACTGTGGAAGGCAGGTCAGTCATTTTGGCCAGTGTCCTTTGAACAGCCGCCGAGAAGACTGCGGGGGAGTCCACGTAGCCCTGGGCAAGGCGTGTCCACATATATTGTGCATTTTGGAAAGTAAATGCTAGAATTGGCTGTGTCTCTGGATGCACAGGGACAGAGAAGAAAGCTGCACACAAATCAATAACCGTAAAATACTTATGCGTACATGGTATAGAATTGATAACAATTTGAACATCAGGCACAATTGGTGCTAATGGCATTATCAATTTGTTTATGGCCCTCAAATCTTGAGTCAGACGCCATGTTTTTCCATAAGCTTTTACCACCGGATTAATGGGTGTGTTGTATGGCGAATGAGTTGGCACGAGGACACCCTGCTGGACAAAATTGTCAATCAATGGTTTAATACCAAGTTCCTTGTCCTTGGACAAAGGATATTGTTTAATGTAGACTGGCTGTTTAGTTTTAAGCTTTGCTTTGTACGGTTCCATGTCAATAAAACCTGTTTCATCTTTATATTGTGACCATAATGATGGATCAATCATAGTCTCTACCATTGGTGGTATGTCAGCCTTGGATTCAGCTGGTTGTGGTTCACTGGGTTCTTCCCATGTAGGCAAAGGATTCATTGAGGCCTGTAAGCTTGATAGGAAAGAAAACACAACATGATTATCAGTAAATTTAATATCCATATTCAATTTGTGCATTATATCTCTTCCCAGTAAATTTAGTGGAGCTCCTGGTATGATTGTGAATTTGTGAAAAAATGGCTTGCATCCAGGAGCTCTTACTTCCAAAGGGGGTGTTACAGGACATGCAATGTCAGTTCCTGAAATTCCCACAGAGTTAACTATTTGATTAGAAATGGGACCCTCATAATGTGCAGAGGTCATTGATGACCTGTCTGCCCCTGTATCAAAAAGAAAAGTTTGGGGTTGACCATGCACCATTATTGTAAAATATGGTAATTCTTCACCATGATTTGAAAATGTAAGGGTCATCATAGATAAATCGGAACTGACATCACTCTGTAGGCATCCCTATTGTTGTTTGTTATCCCATGTAGTTGGATATTGGGCTGATGTTAAGCCTCTCTGCTGTTGCTGTGGCCTGTCTCTACCCTGCTGTGGCTGTGGCTGTGGCTGTGGCTGTCTCATTTGGAACTTCCTCTTTATGCAACCTCTTTCTCTTTGACCTTCTGACCGACAGAAGCGCTGTATGTGCCTGGGTCGGCCACATAAATAGCACACTATTCTGGTGTTTTTTGGTTGCACCAATCGTGGTTTCACTTCTACTCCCTGGCCATACTGCATCCTTTTCACTTCCTGGCCTGTAAACATCGCAGCCTCAGTTTTAGCTACAAACCCTCCAGAGGAATCTAGTTCCCTAACTCGCTTCCCTAAAGCATCTATCTCCATGTCAAACAGATCTGTAGTTGTAATTCTGATGAGTTGAGCTTGCTTGCATTGCATGTTGTTCAATAATGTATTAATAAACAAAGCTCGCATTTCAGCATTCAGTGGGAGTTTAGACTCCTCTACCCAGGCCTTTTTAAACCGTAGGTAGAAATCAGAAGCTGATTCTTTAGGTTTCTGCTTTGTATTTGCAGCAAATGATAAATCTTGTCTGTTCCCCATTCGTTTATCTAGAAAAATTCTCAGTTCTTTAAAGAACGCGTCATGATTTTCAGACTTCTCCCAAAAAAACTCATGGGGGCTAGCAGCTGTAGCTGTGCCCGCTATTTTATCATTCTCATAGCATAATGTTGGACATTCAGTAATCAACATTGATTCAGTGACATCTGCCTCTAGCGTTCTCGCCAGAACCGCCCTATAATCTGCACCAGTAAAGTGAGCATACCTTGTATGCGTTTGCAGAATAGTCACAAATTTGCTGGGGTTCTGAGGAGAAGGCAAACTTTTGCATATTGCTTCCATATCTGCCATTTTTATAGGCTTAACGGTCATTGCGTTACCAGCTCTTAGCCATACCATTGCACCGTTGGAGCTCTCATTGAACACTTCCATTTCATTGTTAACTTTAGCAGATTTTGCAGTTTCTGTGTTCATTTCTGTCATTTTAAATTTGGGCGCAGACGGTGCGGTGCGGTAATTTTAGGCGTGCAGTAGGGTGGGGGTTTATCCCCTATGGGGCAGTTTTGTCTTGCCACATAAGCAGCCACTTGTTTTTTCTCTGGGCCCTGGTCCCAAACTTGTTTCATCTCTTTCCATATACCATAACTCTTATTCATATAGTTGTAATCCCAATTAGGATCGCCCCAGCCCTCTTTGACTAGACTTTTAGCCAACCGCATGCCCTCATCTGTAAATGAACCCTCTCGTGGATACGGTATTTCAATTTGCGGTTTCATTTTTTCTGACCATCCTGCCATATTACTGACATATGGTTCTGTATAAATTCCCTGATTATTTCTGTACATAAAATCAGCTGGCGTTTCCCCCAGTAGCGGTCTCGATACTGAACCCCCCATCTTCCACTTTTAGGAGTTAGTATTAGCGGTTAGTAAACACAAATTCTCTGCACTTTATTGCTCAACCTCAATTGTAGTACATGTATTGTATTGTGACTTTGGGTGATGGTCCTATATTTCGGCTCACACAAGACTTTACGTCCTGATCACCGCTATCACCTTCTTTTGTTTGGGTGCTTCCCTATTTCTTTTGGGCTTTCGCCAAACCGTTCAGCTTCCGCCGAACCGCATTCGGGTCGCCCCTAAAGCACCTTCTTTTATGTCACAATATATCAACATGCAGTAACAATTGGAAAAAAAAATTCACAAATATGTGATTATTAATAATTTCCTTATTTTGTTCTTCTCGCGAAATAATTTACGCAGCCGTGATCCAAAAATACGGTGTGATCAGTACCGTATATCCAAATCACTCACCACGCTAATAGTTACCACGTAACTACTGTTGCCAGCCGAAGTGTTACAATAATGGAACCGAATTCCACTAACGACTAGTGATTTCTTAATCACTCACCACGTTAATAATTAACTTAAAATTACTGCTGCCAGCCGAAGTGTTACAACAATGGAACCGAATTCCACTAACGACTAGTGATTTCTTAATCACTCACCACGTTAATAATTAACTTAAAATTACTGTTGCCAGCCGAAGTGTTACAACAATGGAACCGAATTCCGCTAGCGACTAGTGATTTCCTAATCACTCACCACGTTAATAATTAACTTAAAATTACTGTTGCCAGCCGAAGTGATACAACAATGGAACCGAATTCCACTAACGACTAGTGATTTCTTAATCACTCACCACGTTAATAATTAACTTAAAATTACTGTTGCCAGCCGAAGTGTTACAACAATGGAACCGAATTCCGCTAGCGACTAGTGATTTCCTAATCACTCACCACGTTAATAATTAACTTAAAATTACTGTTGCCAGCCGAAGTGATACAACAATGGAACCGAAGTTCCACTAACGACTAGTGATTACCCAAAACTAGGAACCTACAAGGGGCAAGCGCTGTATTTCCTTTAAGAAATATCAAAAACACTTACCCCCTTTATCGAAGGCTTCCTGATCCCTGGCGCATCTTTCCCACTCGATCTCGGGACAGTGTTCCCGGTTCGTAGGGAGATTAGGGAAATAATTCCCCCCCCTTCGTGGACGAGCCCCCAACTGTTAGAATTTAATATCTCGAGAGAAAAACATGGAGGGAAGGAGACGACTGCAGCAGACACTGGATGAAATGACAAAACTTGCTGCTAAAGATGAAGTCTGTGATGCAGAATGTTTCAGCGATGTGATTACTTTTGATATTCGAAAAGATGTGAAATATTTTGCACAGCTGTGGGAGGGAAGTCCACCAATGGCACCACCAAACCCATCATACTGTGAAAACATCCAAGAGCTAAAGACAACGGTTTTTAGCCATGCCTTGAAATCTGATGGCTTAAAGCTGACACACCTAAAGAGTCGTATTAATGATCTCTGGGAGGCTTTACTGAATGAACGATTTGTGTTTAGCTTTAGAAATTCTCTGGAAATTGCAACATACCGAAAACTGGAGACTGAATACAGCAAGTGGTCCTGGAGTCTCTGGAGAACCATGCTGGATATAGAGAACGAATTCTACAACAACATAGAAAATGAAAGAATTAATGAGGTTTCAGAAAGTTGTCTTCAAGAGAAACTAAAAGTGAAGAGTGGAGAAGTAGAAAAATCAATGTCAGAACTCTTTGAGAAGGACAAAGATAAAGATATACTGATACAGTGGAAAGCATCATTTTACATAAAAATTAAAGAGCTTAAAGAAAACATTGTGGGAGAAACAATGAGGAAATTAAATGAGATTCTTAAGCAGCAACATGTAAAGAAAGAGATTGATGCTCAGAGGACATATCATAATAATACACTATTGGTGAAAAGCAAAAAACTTGCAATAAAACTCAAAGACAAAGCAAATGATGAAACACTCCTGAAAAAAGAGTTTGATTCATTTTGGAAGGATTGTGTTAAGAAGATCAAAGCAGAAACTCCTCCAATCAAAGACACTGATGTATTAAAAGATATGCAACAACTCCTTAGTAACATTTATGAAAGTGGCCCTGTAGAAGCCTGGACAGAAAGCAAAGATGTTTTTTCTGTGCTGAGTTATTCAGATTATGTACAGTTCAAGAAACCCAGTGAAATTACTGGACATGCTAACGATATATCATTTGAAAAGCTTGATTATAAACTATCTCAAGAGGCGGAAGCCCAAATTAGAGCCTTAGTGAATGACATTGCTCATCAGACAGACAAAAAAATAATGTCGTATAACATTGCAAAGATGGGCTACAATAAAACCTACATTCAAGACCTTGCAGATTATATCAAAGCAAGAACAGTAGATTACGAGGAAGGATCTAGGAACTATGTGTTCACAAATGAATTTTACGTGGATTTGGTCATGTCTATCTGTAAAAAAGAAAACCAAATAATTACTGACCAACACAGAATGTTCAGACAAGCCAACAATCCTGTTTTATACTTTGAAAAGAAGAGCCTAGAGTACTATAGTATTTTCAAAAAATACTGTCAAGGTGCAACATCAGCTGCCATTTTTGGTGAGATCATCTGTCAGAAATTGAAAGAGCCCATTCAAAAGAGTGTCTACAAAAATACTGCTAGAGATTTGACTAATGAAATCAGAACAAACTGTGAATCACTAAATGGAAACAGATCTAAACTAGAGAAACACATCCTTAAGACTCTGGCAGAACAAGAGGATTTTGAGAAATACATGAACTACTTAAACAATCCCAGATATCACTTAAAGAGCTTAGAGATGAAGTCAGTCAGTACATCACTGATAAGTTTGAAGAGAGTGTTTGCCCCAAGATGAGGGAGAAAACTGAACTCCTCCACCAGAAGATCATGGAAGCGGTACATAGTGTGACTACACTTGTTAACACAACGAGTGGAGATATTCAGAAGTGGCTGGAAAATTTCACACTGCAGCTCTCAGATGTGCTGATATTCTCTGTGTAGGACCTCAGTGGAGTGAGTCATGACAGTGTTAATGATTTTAGCCTCCTAGAAGATGTGATACGTGTGGAACTTAAATCAGTATCATCAGAAATAAAACAAAAATTCAGCACAGAGACATTTCCAGAAAATCTGGAACATCAGGACAGACCAGATGAGATTCTGATTGATCATCTCTGTCAGTGCTGCTGGGTTCAGTGTCCGTTCTGTGGAGCCACCTGCACCAACACAATAGAAAACCATTCTGGAGATCACAGTGTTCCTTTCCATCGAGTGAATGGATTCACTGGGTGCTGTTATCGAGAAACAGAGAATCTTAGTGCACATTTTTGCACATCCTTAATGAGAACTGATGACATGTTCTATACAGGTCAGTGGTTTTTATGCAGAGAATACAGAAAAGCAGGAAATGTTTATGCAGATTGGAGCATCACTCCTGACGTCTCTGAGCTGCCCTACTGGAAGTGGTTTGTGTGCAACTTTCGGGAAGATCTGGAAAAGCACTTTGAGAAAAAATTTCACATGTGGGATGAGATTTCATATGAATGGAATCAATACTCTAAAGAGCAAGCTATTGAGAGCTTGGATAAATACATCTAATGACACAGGTGTACATCAATCACTTGTAGGTCTCTGATTCATAGACGTCAGTTTAAAATTGGTTTCTGTTTGTATTTTTGTGTGTGTAATCAGTTTTTTTTTACCATTTTTACTGTTTATATGTACCCATGTTGCACTCAATGGATTAATGGATAATGCTGAAATCTTGTAATTCTGTCATCTTCATTAAATGGGACTTGTCCCAAAGAGACATCACTGTGTGGACATTTATTTACTTCCTCTGCCCTAGCATATATGAAAAAAAAAAACATCATAACAATCACAAAAGCTACAACTATGTTTTTGCATTTTTTTTTTCTAAACAGTTTACAGTACACTTACTGTACAAGTGTCTTGATGAGGGCCAAAGTAGTGATGGAGAAATTATGAAACATGATGAATATTAATTGTGCAATTATTTTAAAACAGTTCTTTTCAATTAAACATTTGAACTGGTTTGCCAAATCAGAAAATTAGCACAGATCAGATCCATCTCCCTCCACTTCACAGCTTCCTATACTATAAACAGTTTTTAAATGTGTGATGAGTAATGTACAGTATGCTGAAAAGGGGTTTCATTACACTTTACATTCAACATTTATCTGCAGTAGTTATCAACAGTTATGAGTAAACAATTGTACCTCTGTATATTTGGTAAGTACAAATAAGCTAGATGTACTAAATAATAATAAATATAATACATTTCACTGGTTTATCTTTAAGAAAAAAAAAAATAACACACATAAAGGAAAACATCTAACAAAACTTGAAAACTAGACTACATATACAAGTCAAGTTTTCACTTTTTTGTGCATACACACATGCAAGCATTCAAATTCACACAGGTGCTTATTATGTAACCCAAAAAAAGAAGCTGCTCTCAACTTCGAAAACATCAAACAAAATTTGAGAGCACACATTTAGGTGATTCCTGAATAAGCTAGCCATCACAATTAACTATCACATTTCAGTGCAGAAAAAAATACCAGTTTAAATAATCAAACAAACACAGTACATATAGGAGGAAAGAGATGGGAAAAGAATGAAGGAACCGAGAAAAAGTTACAAGTGAAAAGTTTAGATTATTCTGAAATGTTTTTAACATTTTGTTGAGAGTTCACACAACTAAAATGGCCTCCATGGAAATGGAATGTGAGCACACCAAGAAGAGGAGGGCACCCAGAAAAGAGGAGGAGGAACATCCCATTCCTCTCATACAAGGCAGTGTACTACAGTATTTCCCAGGAGCAGTTTGAGAAGTTGATCCTGAACTTCATCATTTAAGGACTGGATCTACTTTGCACTGTTTAGAGACCAGAGTACACAGATTTATTCAAAGAGATTTTACCCTCCAGGCATTTGATAATGCTTGAGGATGAGTATATATCAATGAAAAGCACGCTGTCTAAGATTTTGTCCAAACAGAACCATGCATGTACCACAACAGATGTGTGGTGATCAAACAACAGAGTTTCCTTGATGACTATCCATTGGATAAACCAAATAACATTAAGCATCTGCTCTGGGGCATTAGCCTGTAGCAAATTAGCACAAAAGGGAAATGTACAGGGCTGGTTCTAGACAGGCACATATGGGGGGGCAGTCAGAAATGTGAAGGGGGCATCATGTGTACACAGCATGTTTGAGCACTGTTCTTTTCCCTGTGCTTATAGTAACAGTATTTTCCTTGCTGAATTGTGTTGTTAGCTGTGTCCAAAGCCTGGAGAAGTGGATTGCACTTTGTCAGGCCTCTACCTTCAGACCTGTCCAACTTGGGTGTCCCACTTGAAGACTAAGCTCCCGCTGGTATAGGTCTTACGGTCACGGAGGCACGCAAACCCCCTGACCACAATAAGGTGGCACTCCCTCAGGGGGGAAACTGAAAAATAAAAATTAAATAAATAAAACAAAATAGAATAAAATATCCTTAATCCAGATTTTATCAATCAACCACATAACATTTATCTTAGCTGGGTGGTCTAATTCTCAAAAACGTTTAACCTAAAGTAAGACTTAACACACTATAACTAGAATATTTACAAAACTGAAAGGTTGTCTTATGAATAATGAAAAAAAAAACTAAGTAAAGGCAGATGGGCTATAGAACAGATCATATTATGTTTATATATATATATATATATATATTTTTTTTTTTTTTGTTATCTTTTTATAGTAAATGAACAGCTCTCTTCTCTCCAATCCACTTTACAACAACAGTCTCCTATTTCCCTTTGCAAAAACGTGAACTCATTGCTGTGCTTGTTGTAACTGAAAAAACGCTGCAGCTTCTTCCAAGTCTTTCCACTCCGTGACCGCGCTGAAATCCGACACAACACTATGTTAGCCTGCGTCTCATTTGCACACGGACGGTGATTGGATGTTTACCGAGGGCTCAGGGGAGGAGTGTGTGTGTGTGTGCGCGTGCGCTGCAGCCTGTGAATTAATACACACAGCGGAAGGACAGAGACATGAGGGAAATCTAATACCGTATTGTGTAGTGTCCCTTTTTCGGCGGATTTTTCCGCTACCGCAGATCATTTTGTCAACTTGTAATAGATTCATTTCGTGAGTATATTAACATGTGCTTTCTCAAGTTTTCAAAATTTTGATTTGAGGGGGCAAGACATTTATTTGAGGGGGCGCTGCCCCCTCTTGCCCCCTCTTGCCCCTGCGTAGAGCCGGCCTCGCGCCGTTAGTAACGCCGTTTATTTATAACGCCGTTATTCCCATCACTGCTCCTCATTCTGAGGACAGGGTAAATTTCTTCATTTTTAACATAAAGAGGACTTTTGTGTGTAAGACAGGTTTTGTCCTTTATTTCAAGAATCAGTGCCAGTGCCAAGAATCATAGCCTTGTAATCTGATTAAATAACATTTACTTTTAACATAACTTTTAACATTCATGTTTTATTACAGCATGTTTTGCCAGTGACTATTTTTCCCTCTCTCTAAAAGTGAGAGGGAAAAACCATGAGATTAGCATCCAAACATTTATTGCTCAGATAACAGCATTCAAAAACCTGCATATTCAGTGTCCACATACTTATTTCTCATGTGTCAGCAGAGCAACTGCCATTGAGATGAATGTAATTGATACCTCACAGCTCTCTTTAGGTGTTACAGATCCCCTGTAGACTGAAGATCATACATGCCATCACACCTGGGACCAACTGCAATGATTTAACTTTATGCTAGAATATCAGCTGATGGATTGCTATAGAAGGGCATTTTCTGTTCCTGAGTTATGCACTACATCTACATTGCTGTTCTTTCTAGGTCAAATTCTAGGTCAAATATATTGCAGAATATGGAGCAAAATTAAAAATGGCACAGTCTTTTCAGCTCTTGTTGCTGCTCCATGGTTTCCTCCGCCTGTAAGACAAAACGTCACAAACATGTTTCAGTAAAAAAAAGTTTCATTTTCAACTTTTCAGGTGTTCTAAGGCCTCTAAATTGAAAGATCTGCTGTACACAATTTACTACATGCCTAAAGAGCTTTTGCTTGAATAAACTATCATTATTCACTAACATTATTAGATTGTGTATAGCAGGTTTTTCAATTTAGGGGCCTTATAAATGTGGTATGATAGACTTTATAGGGTAAATCAGTCATTAACTGTATTAAAATTGGAAATGTTAAATAAAAACAAACAAGTGACAATAACAAAAATGTTTATCATATTTCACATACCTTTGACCAAAAGCTGCATGCTTGGATTTTGATGTGCCTTTGTAATGTAGCAGACATACATTCCAGCATCATTATATTGAAGATTGTTGAGTTTCAGCGAGAAGTTTCCTTTCATATACTCATTAGGGAAGGTTTCAGCTCTGTTCTTGTAAGCGGCATCCTGCTTCTCCACCGATGCTTTACCCTCAATAATGTCATAAACATTGTGGCTGCTATTACGTCTCCAATAAATTGTTACATCTTCATTTTTAAGGCTGTTGGCAGTATAAAAACAGGGCAAGACAACAGAGCCTCCAACTTTACCCTCAAGGGTGACCTGCAGACACACTGAAAATGAGAGACAAGCCTTTGAAAATAATAAAAAAAGAAAAGAAAAGAAAAGAAAAGAAAAGAAAAGAAAAGAAAAGAAAAGAAAAAAAAGAAAGAATATTTTCTGGTAAAAAAAAAAGTACACTCACATCCAACTGAAATGGCTGCACTTACCTTTGTTTAACAATACTGCAAAAACACAGATACAGAAGCAGCAGCACCTGTAAAAACACATGTATATCTATTTACAAAAACAACAAATAATTAGTAAAAGTACAAAAGTGACTATTTGCATCAGGTATACACAGCACTGGTCGCTGTCTCCGCTATATGCACCCTATATGGTCAAGTCTGTACTGGAGGAAATGGCTTAGTCGATTTTTTGTTGTTTTCCAAGATGCAGCAATTTACTGATTTGCAATGTGGTGCAGTGACACTGCAAAGCTCTGCTGCATTTATAGGCTACATACCCGTATATTAGGCTACAGTATTATAAGTTTACAGTGTACAATACATGCCCTACAGAAGTTTAGAATTCATTACAGTACAAAATGTAAGCAAATACAATCATTCAGTGTATTACAACTACACAGTAAAAATAGATGTTTTTTTTTTTAACCCAATAGATGGTTTACACATATTGGGTCACTATGTTGGGTTATTTTCTAAAACGTTGGGATATTTTTTAAACATCGTTGGGTTGTTTTTTTATAATAATAACCCAGCGTTGGGTTTAATTGGTTCCCACGGCGACAGTTAAAATTTTAACGGTCGACAGTGACTGACAACAGAAGAAGCTGCTGCTGCTGCATCAGTGTGAGGTGAGTAATTGGGTTTTAATAACTCTTATAACATTATACTTATAAGAAGAACGTGAAATGCACTTCAAAATTAAACTTTTGTTGTTGTTTGTTTTTTAACGAAGTTGTAGTTTCCTTTAGTCAGTATATTGTAACGTTACTGCGGAGAATGAGCTCCATTGTAAATGAATAACTTACCTTACGTTAACGTTAACTTAGCTGCCCCAATTCCCAGCAAGCAATTTTTGGTCTAAAAAAACGTCTATTAGCCGTTGAAACACAGCCCAGACGTCTAGGCTAAAATAAGGTTGTCAATGGCCTGTCAGTGAAAATTTAATAGACGTCTAAACATAGCCCTAGAATAGACTAGACATCATTTAGACCACTATTAAACGAATACATCTGAATGTCTAATAGACATTGAATCTGCGTCTAGGCTAAAACAAGACTGAATTTGGGCTGTCAGTGAAAATCTAATAGACGTCTAACCATAGCCCAATAATAGACTAGTCATCAAACAGACAGCTAATGAACACCTACATATATACATCTAAAACACAACAAAATGGTCATCCATCCAAACAAACTACATATACAGCTTTTATTAAGAAAAATAACATTAACAACTTAAGAAAATACAAAATTATAAAAATGCAAAAGAATTAATGACAAAATAAAATATAAATGCATTACACTCCCTTTTATGATGATAAAAATGTAACAACTTAAGATAATATTAATAATAATAATAATAATAATAATGTATATATATATATATATATATATATTAAATACCTTATGATATTTAAAAGAAATAAATAGTACAAATCAAGAGCATGTTATCGCACTTAACATTAAAACATTGTGGATAAATGACAACGTAAAAAAAATAGATTAAAAAAAGATGAATCAATTTGTTGGTTTACTTATTTTAACAAATAAAACAACCAACAGTGAACTCAAATGAAATTGTTTTTTTTTGTTTTTTTTTCTTGTATAAAATGTTTTCCAACTGCATTCCTCAAGTACAACTCAAGTACAAGTTGGTCATCACTGCATCTGCAAAATAAGAAAAAAACAAATAGCATAAGCTTTTTGAGAGAGAACTGAGAGAGAAAGGTCTGAATATGAGGGAACATGAGGGAATTTTTAAAACCCTAAAACAGAATACAGATTGAGGTGGTTAACAATTGCAGACAAAGGTCACTGACATTTTAAAAACACCAGTAAAGGAATTATTTTTTACATTTCTGATTTGCGCTGTAAATTATTAAGTATTGACACCACAATGTTTGATTAATGTGGCACACTTTGAAGACTTTACCTTTCCAGCATCCTTCTGGCACTGTCTTTGAGGTTTCTTCCTTCAATTCTGCACAACTTTGACACCTGAATAACACATGCCAATGTCAGGCAGGTAGTATTATATGTGTCACTGTAAAAGTGTACAAAATTGTCTGGCACAACTAATTTCATTTCAGTATCACTGCTGATACAGTAACTAAAATGTAACCCAGTACACACATTAACCTTAAATGTACATGGAATAATTATTCACCCCTACTGTTTTTATTACATTATGTCTTCTGATTGTACCGGTTAGGTTTTAATGCTGCATTGCACATCTTAGCTATTTGCACTATTTTAATACTGCAGCAAACTTTTTATAATTGAACATTTTATATTGCAATTTGAAATAATTTGTATTTTTGAGCTTTAGTGTCAATTTGGAAGTTTCAAACAAAATCTTATTGTACTTGTACTATTCTATTCAATTAGCTCATGCTTTCTCTGTATGTAACAAGCCATTGTTCAGTCATAAATTCAATATAATAGTTAAAATAAATGACTGAATTTGTCAAAGATGAGAGCTCTAGTGAGGAAATATTGTTTTGGAGAGATTTTTTTATTTTTTGTTTGTCTGTTTGTTTTTTTTACACCATTGCTGCCTGGATCTCCTCTTGTTCCAACAGCTTTTCCAGATGTAGAAACTCCTCCTCAATTTGTCCAATTCTTCTGAATGTGTGTTCACTGTATAAATTAATATAGATTAATCAAAGCTGTTTGTTCTGTTGTTTTGCTGTTTTAAAATCTCGAGTTTGTAAACACATACAAATTAACTTTCACTCTATTATCTATTAAATTTTGCAATGAATCCTCTGATCGCATGCATGCTGTACAGTGGGGTCTAGTCCATAGGGATCACTATCACCTATGATCTGCTCCCTTCTCTAAAATGTCACGGTTCCTACACATGATAACAAATAAAGTACAGATCAACAATAAACACATATACTTACCAAGACCAAGCAGGAAAGTCCTTTATCGTTTGTTGTTTGCCCGTTGATTTCCCACAGGTAAACTTGTTCTCTCGTGTAAAAACAAAATTCAAAACGGCTGAATTATCGCAGGATCTTGCGACAGTGATCTCTACTAACTTTCAAGTCTCGCGTTGCCAGTAGTCCTGTCTCAGTAGGGCTACAATTGCCATCTAGCAGTTGGGAATTGTTATTGCATATTTATTTATAAATTGAAAGAAATTATGTTGTATAATGTGTATAAATGTTACACTTTTTGTTGCGTGTGGGATGCATGACATCATATTATTAAATGCAATTAAACTTTTGAAACATTTAAATTAGCATTATTTTGGCATAATTAATAATGCATTATTTAATAATGCTATAAAATAATGAAATAAAATATTAAAAATTTAAGACTATTTCGGCCATGCTCATTGCTGGTCTGGCTATAGCCAAGCTGTTAAAATTAGACACTGATTGCCTCGATTTCGCTGGTTGGGCTAAAAGCAGACTACACATAGCCCATCCAACTCAGAGCTAAAACGTGGCTACATATCATGTCATTAACTGACACTGACATCTTAGTAGATATTATTGACACCGCAAACATGATGGTATAGCAACAATCTCCTGCGCTGTCTGAACAAAAACTACAATCAGTCAGATTTGACTATGAGTGGGCTACAAATAGCCGGTCTGACTACGAGCTAAATCTCGGCTACAAACAGGCTACGCATAAAACATGTCAAAGAAATGAAATCAAACACATTGTAAACGCTGTTCACTTTGCTTACGTGATGGAATATCATACATCTCACAAGTTATTTTGCCAAAACAATGACATGTATCCAAATTCAAGGTTTTTGGGCTAGAAGGGGGTCACACACAGCCGGGCTATATCGGGTCTATAGTTAACCGAGACGGTGAAATGACGGCTATTGCTTGCTGGGTTTGGTCGCTAGCAGTAATAAAGTAAACAAAAAGTAGCAGAAAGTAGTAAAACTTTTTAGAGATGTATTACAGTAACCTAAAGTTAATAATGTATGGTGGAATGTATATAGGACTACTTATGTTACTGAAATCACTGTCTACCATTACTAGACTTGTAGTCAAGACCGCCTAAACCGAGACCAAGACACTACCAAGACCAGAAGGTATCGAGACCAAGACAAGACCAAGACCAAGACCAAGTCGAGACCAAGACCAATACCAAGTCGAGACCGGAGAAAAAAAACAGACTAGTGTTGAAGCTACGCAATAACTTGTATGAACAGCAGCATACTAGGGTTCAGCCGCAGTTTACATTCAATACATATTAGGTATTACTTCAGCTACAGGCAGAGCAATACAGAGACAGACCATGTCATGTGTGTGACTGAGCTCACTGTAAATGTTTTTTCAGACTGGGTGAGATCAACTATGTGTAGCAATTGTATGCCGGCTAGGGCTGGGCGATAAAACGATAACGATATGTATCGCGATAAACACGTGATCGATATCAATAAAAAATGTGTTGGATAAAACGTTCGATATTTTTTATTCTTCTGTGTCGGAAGAAAACAGAGGTTGCAAAGCAAGTTTGGTTGCATTAACAAAGGCACTCGCTCTCTGGTAACCTAGCAACGTAGGGAGTGACACGCTAACAGCCAATCATGTAACAGTATCAACTTTCGTTGCGCCATATCGTTGTCTCGTGCTGGTCTGCTGGATTCCTCTTCATAAGAAAAAAATGAGTGCCGCAGCGAGCGAGGAAATTTTAAATAAAAGAGGAAAAGTCAGCTCGCCAGTATGGCAGTTTTTTGGATATTATAAGTCTGACTGTAGTCAGACCAATGTCGTCTGCAAATTATGCAAGACCGTCCCCGCCAAGACTGGTAATACCACGAACTTGATGTACCACCTTAGCCGCGCTCACCAAGAATTTTGACCGATTAATACAATCAGTTAAACGGTTTAAAAGGTTTTTTTTCAGTTATTTATCAAAATATTTTAAAACGTTTTTTGGATGGTTAAAGTAAAATGAAATTGCATTTTTGAGAGAAAAAAGATAAATCGCGTAGGCCTATATACGTTAAGTCGTATTTTATTATTACATTCAGAAAGACACCAGGTCGCGAAATATTTACAGTACACTATAAACATAGGCTAGGCTATTTTAGTTCCCCTCACTCCACAAAAATAATTTCAATTTAACAGTATTTAGAAAAGAACAAAAATGAAAAAAAGCTAGGGGACAAGCAAAAACGAAACCATTTAGGGTAAAGCGAAACTGAAACTAACATTGGGTCTCTCACACGACACAAATCCAATGTCTCTGTATTCAAGATGTATTTGAATGCTAAAATATTATTTATTATGTAAACCTGGTTTTGTACTTCTCGCATTACAATATCCACATTAAAAAAAATGTTTAGAATAATATCACGGCAGTACGTTGATAACGATTAAGAAGTGTGATTTTTTTTTTTTTTCCCATATGTTTGGCTGATTGTGTGTGCTCGTGCGGCGCCGGCGCAATCACTTTATTTTTTTCCTTCTAACAGGGGAAACAACTCTTTACAGATAATCGAAACTGTAAACGGTTTAATGTTTGTAAAATAAAGAAAAATAGGATGCCGCTTTCAGCCGTCTTCCTTTCGCGCAGCACAAAATGTACCAAAACTCTGCATGCTAGCTACTTGTTGCACTTTTTTTGTTTGTTTGTTTGTTTTATTAAGTAAAAATATTTATCGTGTAGGCCTATTCATTCATTATATATAAATATAGCCTAGCTTTATAATGTTTTTCTCCATTCGCAGAGGCGCTGCAGGTGGTGCTACGTGTCCATGTGAATCCTCATGTTCTGTTGTTTACTGCTTTTTGCGCATGTAAAATTAATCCCGGTAAACAAATGTTGGTATTTTAACGAGTCACTGACACTTATCCTTTCTAAAATAATTAAATTCTAATTTTAAAAAATCTTGTCGGTTAACGGTTAATAATCGGTTAACACGCCGTGTAGCTTTTTTTTTTCTTTTTTTTTGAGCGTGTAGTACTGCTAAATCCCCGACCACTATGACGGTCTGAGACAGCGAGACTTGACAAGACCGAGAGGTCCGAGACCAAGACAAGACCAAGACCAAAGACCGTCAAGGCCGTGACAAGACCGAGACCACGTAAAAGTGGTCTCGACCGGTCTCGACCAAGACCGGTCTCGAGACATACATCACTAACCATTACTACAGGTTTAGTATTATTTTATATTATATTATTACAGCTGATAAAGGGTTCCAGACGTACGGTTTCTGGCTACAGTTTTTTGGTCGCACTAATGATTATCACATTTAACTTTATATATGGGAAATGGCGAATGCTAAATGAGACATTGGTGTTGATTTGAACCGCGCCGCACGGACCATTAAACTTCGGTCCAGCATGTAAGATTCGCTCAGAGAGATGCGCTCAAATTCGGCGAATTCTCTGTTTAGAAAAGTCTAAAAATAATCCAATTTTCCCATAAGATAGACTTGACGGGAGAAACGAAGCTTTTCAAAGTTTCGAATCAATTAAACGAATCGCTTCGCAAAATGATTCACTGCTTCCAATCGTTCGTGAAACAACGGCGACACCTGCTGCTTAAAACAGGACAAGCGTCAGTTGTTTGGAAAGCGAGTACTAATTGTAATAACACTAAATGTGTTTTTATGGTTTATTTATATTGAATATTGTTATGCATACATTAGAATAGCCTCTAATTACAGCCATTTCTCTTATAAAGCTATGACAGATTTGCATGTTTTTTAAATGTGTACTAAATGTGTTTATACTTGTTTTTAGACATCGGGTTCTTCAGTGAAGGAAAAACTACAACAGTGGAATCTCATACATTAAACATAAAAAAAAGTTTTTGGACAGCAAGATTTTTAATGTTTTTAAAGAATTCCCATCTCTATAAGCCTACATTTATTTGATCCAAAATACAGCATTTAAAATAACTTCTTTCTATTTGAATATATTTTAAAATGTAATTGTCCAGTCTTTTCAAAGCTGAATTTTAAAATGGAAAGCAGTTATTTAAAATAGTAAAAATATTTCACAATATTACTGCTTTTACTGTATTTTGGATAAAATAAATGCAGGCTTAGTGAGTAGAAAAGAATTCTTTAAAAAAAACATTAAAAATCTTACTGTTCAAAAACTTCTGATTAGTAGTGTAGGTTTTCCAATAATTATGAAAAAAATGTTTCTAGCTGATCTGTAAAATGTTTCTTCTTCTGCTTCATCTTATCACAGAGGAAGGAGTGAATGAAGAAAGTTTTATGCTACTGAATGACAACGGATTGCTGCACTAATTCCAAGAACTCCTCCCAAGTTTTAGCATTTTCAACGGTGAAGCAGTGGAACAGAAGACCTTACTATAAGCAGTGGATCTGTGTTTCAAACATTTCTACATGTATGACATCAACTACCCAAAGCCCTCTGCACCCATTTGCAGCACACAGTCTTTGATATTCCAGGAGTTCTTTCAACACATTACCTCTTCCTTAGAAACTTTTTATTTGGTGATCAGTAAAAACTTTTTATGTTACTGATTATCAGCAAGTCCAGCAGCCAGCAGATTTACTTTGTTTTATTATTATAATAATAATAATAATAATAATAATTATTATTATTATTACTTGTGTTTATGTTTTTTATTTTTGTTTCATTGATAAAGGTTTGTATGTTATGTTTGTTTTATTTGTGCACATTTGTGTATGTGTTGATATAAATAAACATGAACTGATACACATGTATGACCCTGGACAACAAAACCAGTCATCAGTATCATGGGTACATTTGTAGAAATAGACAAAATTGCATTGTATGGGTCAAAATGATCATATTTTCTTTCATGCCAAAATCATGAATCATGAAGAATATTAAGTAAAGATCATGTTCCATGAAGATATTTTGTAAATCTCCTACCATAAGTATATCAAAACTGAGTTTCTTATTAGTAATATGTATTGCTAATAACATTTGGACAACTTTAAAGGTAATTTTCTCAATATTTAGATTTTTTTGCACCCTCAGATTCCAGATTTTCAAATAGTTCTATCCTAACAAACCACATATTAATAGAAAGCTTATTTATTGAGCTTTCAGATGATGTTTACATTTAAATACAAAAAACTTTTTAAATACAAAAAACCCTTATGACGGGTTTTGTGGACCAGAGTCACGTTTGTTGGTTTTGAATTCAGTGTACTTTGTATCTTGGAAATATGTCAGTTGTGTGTGCATATTTGTGTGTTTTGAATGTAATATATTTACACATTCTTGCACACTTTTGTAAACATTTGCAGTATGAATTTATTGTACTTAACTGTTTTACATTTAAAAATATATTTGTTAAAAAAAAATTGCATATTTAAATAAACAAAATATTTATTTGAAAACAAAGTAGTGTTCTAATGTATTTTTATTAAAAATACACACACACACACAAAAAAAAAAACAAAAAAAAAACAAAAAACAAAAACAAAAAAAAACTGATGTAAATTAATCTAAATAATTAACTCAACTGTTGGGTTACTTTTATCCCAACTGGATTTTAACCCAATTCATTGGGTTAAAAGCCAAGGGCTGCTAGTTAGGACAAAAACTCTGATTAATATGGAAAAGATACATTTTATTGTGTGTCGTGGCATCGCGTCGCAGAAAGCACATACTTTGTGGTCAAAATGAGCCTAAAATGCAAAATAATAAGCCTAATTAGTGATAGAAATGAGAGGCAGAATTTGTAAAAATGCTTGTTTTTGTTTTTTTAAATAAATTGTATTGTTATGCATTTAAAAATTGTTTAATATGCTATATCCATTAAAATCTAAGCTTAATTAAGTTTTTTTTTTCTTTTTTTTTTTAATAATCAGACACTGGAGGCACAGTCACTTGGTGTTACCAAGAAAGACAGTAACACCACAGACAAATTAGCCTAAATCCAGAATTTTCTAAAATGGAGGCTGCCAACTTTAAGAAAATTAATAAGAAATAATGAACTCACCATGCACCCCTCATATCAACCACCTGCAATGACATTTACACATAGGAAACTTAAAGTAGCGACATTCATAACACCAAATGAAACTTTTTTCTTAGATATAACAAAATACGTATTTTTTAAAAAAAATGTTAATAAAACTATTCATGTTATATAAAATCTATATTCACAATATAGCCACTTTATTTTGTTGTGTCTTAAATAGAAGAATTCACACAAGCTTAATCCTTACATAACTTTTAATAGGAGTCAGTAAACAGCACTGGAACAGTGTGTCATAAGTGACACCCTCTAGTGGTGCTTTACTGTAACAACATCACATGTCCCCCTCTTAAATGAATTCAGTCTATAACAAACAGTATTCATAAAATATAAATAAACAGCATTACAGTTGGTACAATTGGTATTCCCACCCAAACAGCACAATGAATGATTGTACATTTAAATAACCAATAATGCCATTATAACTGTGCTTGAATGTTCACATCTGAAATAACCAGTAAGAACAGTATAACAATACTTAAATATTTACGCGAACGTATCTGTTGCAAAGTCTGTGTCTAAGAGACACAGTCTTTCAGCCAAGCTGGCTCTCTACTTTTATGTTTCTCCAGAGGACCTGCCTTAGAAGGCCCAGGGCTTTTAGACAAGGAACCATGAGGAGGATGCACGTTTTCAGCTTTGGTGGCATGGCCATTACCCAGTGCATTATCTGGCATGGAAGCAAGATATGATGCATGCCACCTCTTACCATCGTCCAAGAGGCAGGTGTAGGATCCAACCTTTTCTTTCACCTCCACTGGAGAAGTGAATTTTGGATGAGCTTTTGATACATGCACTGACTGTTATATTCGCACTTTATCTCCTTTCTGGAAAGAAGCAGGATGTACATGATGTGTCCAATCAAAGCGAGATTTCATGCGATCTTGCCGTGCCAAAACACACTTTTGTATTTGTGTAGGATCAAGGGCAGAAAGAGGAGGTCTCAGAACATTACGGGGGGTACGCATTTTCCGGCCATGCAGTAATTCAAAGGGGGACACACCAGTGATAGCATGTGGTGTGGCTCAGTAAATCTGCAGGAAATCAGTAACTATTGCTTTCCAAGACGCTGACTGGAGAATTGCTGATTGAATTGTACTCCTAAGCACTTTGTGCAAGCGTTCAGTGGATCCGTTTGTGGCAGGGTGATAAACTGCAGTACAAATGTGCTTAAGATGCAGTAAAGGCTACTTCAGGCCATTTACTGTAATAATCAATGAGTGTAAGAGCATACTGATGTATGGCCCTCATGTGCACCGGTGATTCCCGCAGTTCCCCAGATACCACCAGTCAAGTACCTCTAAACACAAAATCAGATTGCACACTGAGCTCATGTCTTAGTTTATAGTAAGGATGTAGAACAGGATCCAGTGCAAATGGAGATGGGAGCCAGGCACAAGCTATTTGTGTGCACAGCGCAGAGAGCTCAGGGCAGTGAGCAGAGGCATCAGAAAATTCATCCTTAGATATGGCAGTGAGACCAGTGGATACCAAAGCAACAAATTTAAGTTCAGTATCTGGTGTTGCATCTGAAGTAAGAGGCAGGGGCAGACAGGACAAACAATCTGCTGTGTAGTTGAAACAGAGTAACCGAGCAGCCCACCGAGCTATGCGCCTACCAGCTCGGTCAGTCCCTTTTGTGGTCAGCAGTGTGGTTAAGGCTTGATGGTCAGTTCGTAAAGTAATTTTCTGAATCCCACAAGTACGTCCTCCACTTTTCAACTGCCCACACACACACTAGAGCCTCCTTTTCAACAGTAGAGTTTCTGTTCGGCTGGTGTAAACGTCCTGGATGCAAAAGCAACAGTATGTTCTTGACCATCAGGGCATAATTGTGAGTACACAGCACCCAGTACGTAAGCAGACGCATCAGTGGAAATGACCAATGGCAGCCCCGGCTCAAATATGTTGGCAAAGTTATAGTCTTGTTGGATTTTCTGAGGTATAGGGTAAATGTTATGTTACTACTACTATGACTATTCACAAAATGTTTTATTGACGTTTTTTTTAACTCTGAATTGATTGATTTCATGATACATTGTTTTTATTACTTTTATTATTTATTTTTATTATTTTTTAATATTATTTTAACATGCATGTACATATATTGTTTTTCGTGTTTATTTAATGCTGAAAATATTAAAGAGGAAAACATCATTGATTCACATGCCGCGAATATAGTTATCTCACTACAAATTAAAGAGCTATTGGAGAAAAGCATGAAGATTAGCAGACAGGCTGTCGATTCATTTAACGATAAGTCGTTTCCTCTAAAAAGCTGTTAATTCAGCGTAATAAAGCCTCTCTTTCATTGACATCCATTTAAAGAAAGCGGCCTCGATCCGGTCTCCTTTTCCACGTACTGCCAGACCAGAAGCGTTAGCTCTTTCTGATTCTGATTTCTGAAAACACAGACGTGAACTTGTATCAGTTGTCACTTAAGCCATAAAACATCAACGAAATTCACAATGGAAAAAATAAAATAAGATCATTCATTGATATGACTTTATTTTACTCCAGAGGCCTATAAAGAACTAAGTTCTTAAGAGTCTGTAGAACTCTTAAATGGAGAATAATGTTAGGCTATATATCTCCAAATTTTGGAAATTTTGGGAACTCAGCATAACCTGAGAAGTTTTTCACTGTATTACACCTCGACCGTGTAAGTCTTTATTATAATCCACTGGTAACTCCAAAAACAGGATAATCCACAACTGGAGGGTCTAAACATGCATGTACACATTGATGAGACCGGACGACAAACACTGAACTGAAATCAACTTATAAAGGGGTGCTAATGATACAAGGACAGGTGTGGGTGATTAACTAATAATGACTTAACAAGGACAGGAACAGGAAAAACCATATATGGGCACAGAAGGGAGAAACCAACATAAACAGTTCACAGGAGTGTGACACTAACACATTCAGCAAAAGTGGGCTATCAATATTTGACTGACTTCCAGATTGATGATGTAACATTAAAATACTCTATATTTGTTTACATTTAGTGAGCAACGTTATAATTTAGAAATGAATGACACAGTCCTCCTTCGAAGTGTGGCCACACCCGCCTATGCAGTGTTGCATCAACTAAAACTATTTTATCATTTGGAAAAATAATGTCTCTTTAATAAAGAACCATTATTATGCCCTAAAATAGCAAAAAATATATAAAAATAAAATCTTGGCAAAAAAATTGTCTCTTAATTCTGGGCATCTAATGAAAAGCGCTATGAAAGTGTGTTCTCTTTTGTACCTGAAATTACAGTAATCATAGTAATACGTGCTCACACTTTCTTAAATCTCGGCTGAACAGATAACCGTGCTTGAACAGAACACAGGTGGCTGGACCGCAGACATCTGTGGCTGCCAAAACTTACGCTGGTCACACCTGCTGGTCAGAACGGTGTAAATGCAATAAAAGCTCAGGCCAAACATGCTTAAAAACAGATTTTACTAAATCATTGCAAATATTTTAGCAGAAGAATAATCTACCAAATGCAATTAACTAATACAATATAATAAAAAAAAATATGTGTGCTTTTATCAATTTGCATATCAGATGAAAACACACACATTAAATAGATGTGTCTGTGATATATGTGTGCTATCAGGGGTCGGATGTTTAGAACCTAATGGCAACATTCTATTAAGTCTTACTCAAGTTTTTTCCTCACTCCCTGTTGTTTTACTATGACCTTTAGATTTTTATGATGCAATATCTCCACTCAGTTACTCATGAAATGAAGATGATAGGTGAAAAAATGATCAGAGCAAACCTGACTTCCTGTGCTTTACGTGGCTGAACTTTACCTCTCTTTGCTGTGTACTAGCGTCCGGTGCTGTCTAGGAGGGACCCAGGGTTTCATATCAAGTGCTGTATTTGCAGCTATAACATGAGGACTTTGCAGCTTCATCTGTGTGAGTATTATAGCTTTTAATGTGCTTTCGGAACGTTATTTCATGTACACAGTTTTTACAGACTGTGCTAGTTAATTGTCTCCTGATAAACTGTGAATATGTCATATGAATGTGTGTACAAACTTTTTACTGGTAGTTGTTTAATTGTTTTATTATTATTATTATTATTATTATTATTTTATCTTGTAGATCTACTCATATGGTGTCAAGCAGCAGAGACTTTAACAGATCATCTAACAGATTTGGGGCAAAATGTGACTATAACCTGTGACCTTAATCAAACTGAGGTGTATTGGTTTTTACTGAAACTACTTGGTTCTCCACTTCTGATATTACGCTCCTTCTCGAACAAGAATCCTCATTACTACAAACAAGTATTTATTCGCAAATATTCAGTGAGCTCTAAACATAATCTGTCCATAATTAATGTCACTACTGATGATTTAGGAGTGTATGGCTGTATGAGCACAAATACAGATCCACAGTTCAGCAATGCCACCAGGCTGTACATCATTGGTAAGCGCACTGTTGCTAATGAAGTTGTTCAGCACAGCGATTTTTTAGAAATTATTAAACAATTGTGACATTATTCCTTCTTTACAGAACCAACTTTATCAACTGAGTGTCAGAATTATACAGTAGTGCAGTACATTCAACAGAATCATACATCAGTGAAGTACATTCAGCAGAATCAGACATCATGGCAGACTCTTACCCTCATATCTGGTCTGACGAATGCTGTTTTGGTCATTGTTGTCATAGGTGAGTTTTCATTAGTGTAAAAAACGGTACTAATTCTAAAGTGACATTTTCAAATTAGTAATGGAGGCTTGGGCTCAGCTGTTCAGCTGTTAAACTGAGATTTGAATCTGTGGCGGAAATAAGTAGTTCTCACAAAAGAGGGTTTTTTAAAGACACTCCATTGTTATTTCTTATGTATTTACACACTTGTGCCATTGAACTGTTGTATAAATGCAATATCACACTCAGAGCCGTGCGATATGACTGTATATTGGCACACTGTGAGGATGAAACTGCCATATTGCACTGCTACTCGTGTTATAATGCTCTTTTATACAACTGTTCTTTCTGGTCCTTGAATCTGACTGGCTGAGAGGAGTGCAATATTCTAGTGATATTGGAACTCCAACCGTTTCACAATATGTGTTACTCCGTTTCCAGTATTTCTCACAGCGGGTGTCATTGTGAATGCCCAAATTCACTATAATTTTATAAATAATACTGTTTTTGTGTCAAAGAATGCAGTTTTCAACGTTTAACTACTATGTACTTACACTGAAATTAATCATTGGATACAATGTATTTATTGTGTACATACATGTATTTACATTGTACTTAGATTTAAAAAAAAAAAATACCTGCATGTGATTACATCTGTAATTAATTTCTGTAATTACATTTATAATTACACTGTTGACCAATCCCTTACACCTTCACCCACCCTTAAAATTACCCACCAAACATCTCACTAACCTTACCCATATTCCACCTCAATAGCATCAAAAGTTTTTTGCAATACAATATGACCACATTAAGTACATTGTACTTATTTTTTGATGTAAGTACATAGTAGTTAAGGCCACTTAATATAAAGTGGGACCGAATATACTTGTTAAGACTTCAAATATGCGTTTGTTAACAAAGATAACGTCTATTTGAAAATTTGCTTCGACACTTTCAGAGATGTGAGCTCAAGAGCGTCAGTAGGCATTCAGCACTCTCCTCTCCTCAGCCTGGTCTTCTGGAATTTGCAGCTGTCTCTGATGTCTCTATAGTGGTTAAACATGAGATGTAATTCGTTTTGGGTAAATCTAACAGGCAGTCTTAGGTCTCATAAAATAGTTTTGGCTAAAGGCAAAATCTCAATGTTTTTCGCTTAAGCTCAGCTGTTAAACTGTCAACTTGAGAATCTGTGGCAGAAGGAAGTAGTTTGCACAAAAGAGGGTTTTTAAAGGCATTCCATTGCCGTCAAACTGTTGTAGAAACGCAATATCACACTGTAGTTGTGCATTGTGGCATGTTGTTTTTACCTGTGACCTTGTGCCTATGGCCGAATCACAGCCGTGCCGATACACAGCCATATCACACAGCTACAAGTGTGATATTGCTCGTATATCATGGACACAAAATTAAAAAATTAGCTTTTGATTTTGACATTTGCTAAAGATTACATTTAACATTCGATTACTTTGGTTTAAAAGATTAGTTTTAAATGAACGTTAGATGACAGTAATCTAAATGCAATATCAACAGATGAGCATGCACAATTTAATATAAAATATCAGCCAATAGTTAAAAAAAAAAAAAAAAAATCTGTAATTACGGTCAATAACCCGACCCACTCTTAAGGCAATTTCTATCTATTTAAAATTTTTGGCAAATTTGTGGCTAAATTGTATGAATTTGTATAATCTCATTCATATATTTTCATGTAATTTGCACAGATGTGTTGTTTTTTAAACTTTAAAGCCATTTGAAGAGCACCCATTCATGGATTTTTTACACCCCAGCAGCAGTTTTGTTTTTTATTTTTCATTTTTGAATGTTAAAAAAAAAAAGTATTAAATTAGTTTCTGTATAAATCACTTCTTACAAATTTGTACAAGATCACTATCTCGTAAAATATTTACGTTTTCTTATAATATCAAGTTGAAAGCCAGTAAGGACAACCAATAGTATACTGATATATTGTGCATCCCGAATAAAAAAAAAAAATACATCTATAAAAATATCAACATAATGTTATAATTGCGTAAATATTTATCATTTTATTAAATTCTCAGGACTATTGAAGGTTTTTGCTTCTAGAAATAAAAGGCCTGCAGAACTCTCACAACAACTTCATAACAGTGATCTACAGCTGACACAAGTTATTCAACAGCAACTACAGCCAAACCTGTCACAGGTACATTATGTGAATCTATCTATCTATCTATCTATCTATCTATCTATCTATCTATCTATCTATCATCTAACCATTACTGTCTATCTATCTATCTAAAACTTTTTTGCTCATTGTTCTTTCAGCATGCTGAGCAGGATTCTTCCCTGTTGTGTACAAATAATCGTCCAGTCAACAGCACTTATGTTGCTTTGCAGCTGCCAAAACCATAAGCCGAAGCATACAGCTGACCCGATAATAACTTCACAGCATTTAAGAACAAACTGAAAGTGTTGCGGTTGTCCAAGCACACATGCAGTTGATGGACGTGCACTGTGGTTTGGTTTGCGTTAGAAAAAGTGTTGCATCTAACAAGTGTTCTGTACTATAACCTAGTGAAGAGTTTTTTTTTTTTTTTTTACCTTTTGTGTTGTACTAGATATGTAAATCTTTAGATCTTCAGTCAGTCATAAAGTGCATATGATTGGTAAAAAAAAAGTGGTCAGAGCAAACCTGACTTCCTGTGCTTGGTGTGTTTGATATTTTGTGATGTGAACATTTGTGAATCAGTCTTCTCATCAAGATTTTGATATGTTATGATAAAGTACGCATTATAGATTTTACAGCAAATGAAGGTCTTTCTGCTACTGCTAATGTCGTTAACTTAAAGTGCTTATTAAAATGTGTATTCATTTAAAGTGTCATGAAATTCATATCATCACACTTCTGCCGAATGCTTAAAAAAGGTGTGATAATTTGCAGAAAGGAACATGTGGAGGTGGGGACAGCCACACAATGTCTAGATCTAAAATAAGCAGAGTAACTCTTATTTGTTTTCGGTTACTGATATAATAACAGGGCTGTGTACATTTAAAAAACAAAAAAACAAAAAACAACTATGCACCTCTGCACATTGATTGTATCAGTGATTGTATCAAAAGTTTAACTGCTGAAGAATATGGTTCTCGTTTTGTTTATGGTTTTGTGAGAAATGTAATGTTATGTAAATTTGCAAAGTACTAGGTGTCAACTAGCAGTTTTTATGAAAGAAAAGAATTTTGAACATTATAAGGCGATTATAAAAGGCGATTGTTAAATATAAATGTGTTTCAGGGGTGTTTGGTGTTGTGTCAGGTGAAATGAAGACTTTGTCAGTGATGGAGGGAGATTCTGTCACTCTACACACTGATACTGACATACAGGGAGATGCAGTGATAGAGTGGATGTTTGGACCTAAAAATCCAGATATTGTCATTGCTGAAATCGATAGAGAGGCAAATATCAGTTATGTTACCGATGAGAGATTCAGAGACAGAGTGAAGATGGACAGTCAGACTGGATCTCTCACCATCACAAACATCAGAAATACAGACCCTGGACTTTATAAAGTAGAGATCACCACAAATACAGTAGTTGACAAAACCTTCAATGTTACTGTCTATGGTGAGTATAGATTTCTGTCTTTTCTCTCCAGGTTTAAATTTTGACAAGGTTTGTCACAATAAAAAAAAACTGACTCTGTCAGTCATGTGCAGGTACATCAGTGATGTTATTACCATTACTCAACTGAACTGATCTCTTTCAGATGCGGTTTAAATTCAATATTTAATTGCTATTTTAAATATCAAAAACGTTTCTGAACCCATATAACCCACATATTTAATAATACTATTGTTATTTATTAATTATTATTATTATTATTATTTTATTCAGCATTTCATTAGTTTTCTTAATCATCTTTTTCCTTACACTATATTTACCAAGTGATTTATTTAATTTAATGATTATTATTTTTGTTTTGTAATTTAGATTTTGTTCCCGTTCAGACTGTTATTCTTGTGTTTAGTCTGATCAGTGTTGTTCTGGTCACAGGGATGATAAGTGAGTTGGATTCTGACTTTAATATACAGCAGCATGACACATCTGTAAAAGATTTGGTTAAGTTGTTCTTAATTTGTTGATTAAATATTTTGCATTATTAGGCCTATTAAGGGTGTTTACTTACAGAAGTAAGAAACGCCCACAGCAACCTGAAGACACAGACCTACAGCAGCTTCTTTTGGGCCTCAAACAACCTGAAGACTCAACACAAACACTGATACATTATGTGCAAGTGGGATTAATATGAGTTATTAATCAATACTAAACAGTATTAAATGCTTGTATTATTTATATAAAATACTAAATGCCACTATTATTTATATACAATATTATTTATTAAATAATGTTAAATAAACAACAACAGCCATCAAAAAGCTGCTAGGCAATTCAGGCTCATGTAAAGTTGCACAGGCAGCGCTCTGGTGTCAGCACTGAATTAACATAAACATGATGACGCCCTGGAGCTCACACATCCGAAAACATAGACACAAATTTTAAATAGGCGTTATCTTTATTAAATATGTCATTAGGTTGCAATATGTTATTTCATAATGTTGAAAAAAAAAAAAAAAAAAGTTATGTTACTGAATCAACATTATATTACAATGTTGATTTTATACCAGTTTTGTTTAAATAATATTGCTAAGCAACTAAAATGTCCATATTTAAACAATGTTGCAATCCGATATTTGACAATATTAACAATTCAAATAAGTTAATAAGTTAATTTAATTTAAGTATTTAAAACATGATTAAAAAAGGTCAAAGTAAAAGCAAAAGTGGATTTGTAAAAGGATTTGTAAAAAGGTAATTTTTAGAAAATCAATTAAAAAAAGTTTATTTAAAGTCAATTGTCGTAACATACGACCACATACAGGAATGTTAAAATGTTCTCTTTTCAAACTGAAAAACAGCATTATAATTATGATTTTAGTATAATTTATTTAATCAATTTCTCTAAAATGATTCATTTTATTTTATAAAACGGATAGTTCCAGTCCTTGATTCTGATTGGTTGAGCTGCGTTCAAAGCTGTTGTAAATTACTCTACAAACATACACCTTTGTTTAATTTTGTGTGTTGCTTGCCAACCACTTTGTTGCAACCACAACTGTTTCTGAGGAACTACATTGTTTGGTGGAAGAATACTGTTTTTATTAATATCATTACACTCCAATTCGCATCGTGTCTAACAATGCCCCTTAGCTGTTAATAAATTCACTGTAAACCATGGTTTCTTGGGGCTTATTGCTTTGTTATAAAATGGACAGTTCCAGTCCTTGATTCTGATTGGTTGAGCCACGTTCAAAGCACATACACCTTTGTTTACCTTTGTTGCAACCACAACCATTTCTGAGCAGCTACATTGTTTGGCAGAAGAATAGTTGTTAGAAGTTTTTATTAATATCACTTTATTTGCTCAGTTTTACTTTGTGAAACCTTATATAAAATAACCTTACATATACTGCGTATATGGAATAACCATGTTATAAAAGCAATGGTTTACAGTGAATTTATAACAGCTAAGGGGGCACTTCGTGACGTGCCTAACTATGCCCCTTAGCTTTTATAAATTCACTGTAAACCATGGCTTCTTGGGGCTTAGTGGTTTAACTACTATTTTTGAGGTTCTTTTTCAGGCTAAACTAAATCGAGATCAGTTACATTTAATCACATGTAATATAGATTTAAGAAAAGAAAATAATTACCTTTGCAAGTCACTGGCTTTATATTCTGGAACAGTTCTTTTTATGTTTTTTTTTTTTAGGATGCCTACATTCCCTGGGAAATTCTACACCAAACCAAACATTGCTTTCATTGTGGTATTAAGGTTAATTCATGCCACTTATCCCTGTCCAAACAGAATGGGTCATAGGACATGAACAACTTAAAGTCCTAGTCATGTCAATATATTGAGGTTATCCCAGTTTGTTGTTCTAGCTTGGTAAATTTAACAAAGTATCAGCAATAATGAAAACTGCAATCTACTGCACACAAATGATCATATTTGTCCTGCAAGGTGGAAAAATGTTTGTGGTATGCTGCTAACAATATATATTATAATTTTAGTCTAAATTATATTTACTGTAAAATTCCACAAATGAATGGAGACAAAACAGTTATAACAATCACTTTGTTTACAAATAAGAATGTTCAAATAATTTAGGTTTATGCTCTTCTAATGCAATTGATCCAAAAAGTTCTAGATGTTACATTATCCATTGTTTATAAGGGTATTTGTTAGCAGTTCATTCAAGTCTGTTTCTATGTGCACTGTGTCATTATACAGTATGTGCATTGCAGATGATGACGACAAAGAAAGATAAGTATTACTCTTTGGGGCTGTATGATTGTAAATGAGGAATCAGATAGGACAGACATATGACAGGAACATTTTGACTTCATTGGCAATGATAACAGGTCCTGGGTGAACATTTTCACGTAGATAGTGACAGGAAGTCATCTGCCAGACATCCAAATAGATTACTCCTCGAATATCGCTGAACATCTCTTGCATCACTGTGTTCAGCTGCATCGCATACCAATCACTTTGATAAATATTCTGTAAGAATACAAATCAGAATAAAAATTTCTTGCACACACACAGATGTTTTCTAGTAAATGAAGCTTCCAGTGATTCCAAGCTTGCATACAATAAAATAGAAAAATTTATAAAGACAGAAGAAACATATTCACAGATATAAATATCAGTAAACAACTATACTGTCAGACATGGAATAAGCAAAGCTGGTTTGGACAAACTACATAAACTCTCTTGTTTGTATTTATTGTTACTGTGGCTACTGGACATCCCACTAATCCACCACAACATTAAAACACTGACAGGTGAAGTGAATAACATTGACTATATCAGTACAATGGTACCTGCCAATGGGTAGGATATATTAGGCAGCAAGAGTACAGTCAGTTCTCAAATTTTCATGTGTTGGACAAAGAAAAATATGCAAGCCAAAAGACCTGAGTGACAAGGGCCAAATACTGACGGCTGGCCTGAGGACTGGAGGCATGTCCAAAAGGCAAGCAGTGCCCCTCTTTTGTTTGTTTCTCAGGAAACTCTTTAACTGCACTTGTGAGTGAATCTTGAGTTATTTTGCCTGACAGTTGTATGGCACATGCAGGAGTGCTGGAATCTAAGATCCTGGACATGACTCTTTAGTGTAAAGCAGAACCCTTGTCCATTGTTGAGTGAGTCCTCTGCTTTCCAAGAACTTCACCCATCTCCTAGAACCCAAAGTTTGCATCCCTTCTCATTATCATGCACCTTTGGGAGCACTGGTTTCTTGAGATTCTGGATATAGCCAGACAGGTAGTGAACATTTTTATATTGAGGTATTCCAGGATACCCAGGATGGGTATCCAGGATTCCCAGGATGGAATTTAGAAGATCTTGCTCCCCCTAGAGATAGAGACCAGCTAAGGGAACTAAAATGTTTCCCTTGGGACAGTATTGTCTTAAAGGTGGTGTCTAGTGTAAAGGGCTGACATAACCAGACCTTTGATCTCACCCCTCAGACTGGACACTGCTGCCCGACCCACAAGGAAGGGAGTAAAGTTGGAAAAAAAAAAAATGAGATCCTTCCTTGTATATGGCTTAAGGCTTGGGTATTGGCAGTAGGGAATACTGACACTCGCAGTTCTCGGACTGAGGTGCGCCTGAGTAGGGGAATTTCTTGACTTTCACAGTTATGTCTTTTGAGTCTTATGCTGTGCCCACTGTGGCAGTGCTTAACTGATGTGAAAAGGAACATCTTGAGTCTAACCATGGTTCACTGAGAAGGGGAACAAGACACTGTGTCTCATTGCCATGTTTTGGGCCTGGCTGCAAGCATCAAACATCTTTTCAGACAAAGTAGTTGTCAACATGTACTGCAGGTGCCCTCTTATACTAGTGTGATCATACGTGACACTTTTTGAGGACACCTCTTGGACAGGATTTCTATATTGACTACAATAACCAAGTTCTGACTGTTTGTGCTGCACAGATCAATTGCTGTATGACACCTAAGTACTGTGAGAACTATAGAGAGCAGATCCTTATGCTTTCAAATCGCTTTAGTCAGGAGTGCCCAAACTTAGTCCTGGAGGGCCGGTGTCCTGCAGAGTTTAGCTCCAACCCCAATTAGACACACCTGAACCAGCTAATCAAGCTCTTACTAGGCATACTAGAAACTTCCAGGCAGGTGTGTTGAGATAAGTTGGACCTAAACTCTGCAGGACACCAACCATCCAGGACAGAGTTTGGGTTCCCCTGGCTTTAGTGGTACTTTTATGTCATACAATGACGGTCTGTGCAGCGCCGCTTCAAGTCCAACACATCTAGTATGTCTGTGTATTTGCATCGCTTTGACAGTTCTCTGTAGATCCCACCTTCTCATGCACCACGATTGGTCGACTATGTAATGCCTGCACGGTTATTTTAGGCAATATAGAAATCCTGGACAAAACGTGTCCACGGAAAATGCCACGTGTGGTCACCCTATCTTATTCTCATGGGAGCACCAGTAGTGATGTCATGGACTGTCGTCAGCCAATAAGATTGTTGCGATAAAGATGTGTTTCAGACACCAGTCACACTGATAGGGTCTCCTAAAGCTTTTTAGCTCTAGATCCCTTCATGTCATACATGTTTAGACGGACATGAGGATAAGTAAACGATTACAGAATTTTCATTTACGATGAACTCTCCTTTTAAAGGAAACAATTTTACATCAGTTGGAAAAAGTAGTATGGATGTTGCATAAATATACTGAGCAACAGTGTTTCTAGACTTTTAATATACATGTAAAGACAGCAGAACAAATGCACCACATTCTCTTGTTTACCATAAATATTATCAGAAGAAAACAAGACAATAAATTACTTAAAAATGAAGTAGGATTGAAAGTGATTAAGTGTACCTTTAATCCCGCAGTGTTTCCAGACTTGATGATGACAGTAGTCTGTGGTGCACGGCTCAGCAGCGCAACAACAGACTGACGGATTTTGGCTACTTCATGAATGTAAAATGTTACTGGGTGAAAAACCAGGTGGGCAAAGATAGTAAAGACAATGACTGCATGAGGACCTCCAGCTATTTCATCAATGTCATTGGCAATATAATGCAGGTCCGTAATGAGCATTTTAGTAAATCGCAAAGGAACACCATGTGGCCTCCAGTGAACAATGATATTATTTTTCAACTCCACAGCCATCAGGGGTCCACCTGTAGGAGGAGTGTGGAGATCCATTCTTTTTAAATCTAATAAAGATAAGCAAAACTTACATTAGACTAATTTCTTTATTAATTTCTTAAACAGCAATCCCAAGAAGTAAAGTGCCTATAGAAAATCATCAAACACATTTGAAATAGTTGCTTTATTTGTCGTACAGCTTGAAATAAAAACCCATTCCAAAAAAAAAAAACTTAGGCAATTCTGTAAGGAACAATGGGCAGACATTACCCAATCTAGGTGTGCAAAGCTGTGCAAAAAAAGTCTGTAATTACGAAACATTAAATCAGTGAACAAATTTTTCCAACCTTGTTTTTAGTTTGTTTTTTGTTTTGTTTTGTTTTTTCTGTCTTTTTAGTAATTTTCTGAACAGATCTGAGTCAAAATTTGTAATGTAAAGCTTAAAAAAAGTTGTTTTTTTTTTTCAAGGTGTATGACAAATAAAGTAGCCATTTTAAAGGGGTATCAGCCATTTACTCAGCTACATGAAATTTCAAACCTTTATGACTGACTTTCTTTTGCAGAGCACAAAAAAGATATTTTGACAAATGTATCAATGCTCTTAGTGCACATAATAAAAGTCAGTGGGGTCCAATGTTGTGACCAAAAGAAAGTTTGGAAAAACACGAGGGTGAGTAAGTGATGAAAGAAATGGTGCACTAAATCTCTTTAAGTCACACTGCAATATGTACATGTCTCAGTTTAATTACATTAAATACTAAATATTTAACCAGGTAGTTTCTGCAAACAAATGCTACATGAGCTTTTCTCAGAACTTTTAGAATCCATTTTGCAAGTTTAAAACCTACTACTTTTTGATGTTTGGCTTGAAAAGATCGCCACATACTTGACAACATAGTTGAATAATTACAACAAAGTCATATCTCTGAATAACTTGCCTGGCACATTTCTTTCTAAATATTCAAACCACTGCCTTGTGGTGGAGTCTCCCATCATGTAGACAATCTTGTTTTTAAGACAATTTCCCATTTGGGCAGAATTGAACTGCTGAGTGTTGCATACAAAAGACATCCAAACATCTTGGAAATAGAACCCAGCAGGAACTGGTGTTGTCAAGCCAGATCTGCATCTCTCCATTGTGCCTAAAGCAAAGAAACAATAACCTGAAAAGACTGTGTCAACATTATGCAAATACTTCATTTACATTACAACATTACATTTGACTGACATTAGACATGTTAGTCTTCTAACATGAGATCTGTGTATATTTTGACCATTTTCTATTTGGAAAAAATAAGTAAGAGAAAGTAGAAGAATAGTAGAAGTGAATTAAACATAAAATGAGAATTTTACTAGATTTCTGGTTTCCAGTGTATAAATTGGTTTATGGCATGAATATTTAATTTGATGAAACACTGCCAATGTGCTCATGATAGTATTTAACATTAAGATGAATAAGAATAAGATGACGGAGGCAGTTTAGTGTCACCCACTTGAACAAATAAAATATTCAGAGAGTTGTGTTTATTAAACAACAATTAAAAAAATAAAAAACGCGCACACACACACACACACACACACACACACACATGCTGCTATTTACTTTCTCCTCATACATTTTTAAACAGGGAAGGAAATTATCAAAATATGTTAATACATTCTCCATAACATGCATGTTGGGTTTACATGTTTTATGGGGACATTCCATAGGCGTAATGGTTTTTATACTGTACAAACCGTACTTTCTATCGCCCTACACCTACCCTACACCTAAACCTAGCCCTCACAGGAGACTGTGCACACTTTTACTTTCTCAAAAAAACTCATTGTGCATGATTTATAAGCCTGTTTCCTCATGGGGACCTCACAAATGTCCCCACAAGGTCAAATTTTACTGGTATTACTATCCTTGTGGGGACATTTGGTCCCCATAACGTGATGAATACCAGGTGCATACCATTGGCTGCAGTGTTGGGAAGGACATTTATATTTATTTTGTCTCCAGGAATAGCAACATTTGTTAATTTCCTGTAAAGAAATAGTAATAATACATTTTCCTCAAATATTTTTAGTTTTATAATTTTTCTGAAATTAGATCAAAATACTTTCAAACTTACCCTGTAAAAAGTTTATTCTCAAAATCATTTAAAGGGCTTTCCACAAATCCCATCGAGTGATGAACCAGTTTGTCACAAGTAAGTTTCTTTGGTCTCTCACACTGCCACACTGTCCCTGTTTTTACATCTTTATATTCACAGCAGCAGTCACCTTTCCTCCAACTTCCATTTCCACCCCACTTGAGATTACATTCTACTACTTCACTGATCCTGGTGTTATTGGGTCCTGATCCTTCAAAGTAGCCATTATAGTGGCTGCGTGGGAATAAAGACTCTCTATATTTTTTAAGAATTTGCACAACCTCACTGGAATGCTCAAGACGTACAAAAACTTGTGCCTGACCTTCCCAGGGAAGAAGAAGAACAACAGAGTAAGTCCCATTACGATGATCCACAGCCTCCCCGTACACACTCGCCTTCAAGAAGAATGGAAAAGTTTAAGTGAAATATGTCTGTTGGTAAAGTAAGCTATAGTATAAACACATGTCAAAAAAAAAAATTAAATAATACAAAACAAACACACCTTGAGCTCTGAATTGAAAAGCTTTGCTTTGAAAAAATCTCCTCCATATCTTTTCAGGTTGTTGTTGTGGTCTCTGGCTGTGATAATAATGGAGATGTTTTCTCCCACTTTGTAACTCTTTTTGAGTCCCACAATGGAGAATGTTGAGTGGACTGGACTTGTGCTCAGAGTCAGCTGAGTGATTTCTTGATCTGGACCAGGCCAGTCCAGAGCCTTCTGTAGTCTTTTCCACTCATCATCACTGATTCCCATATCAAGTGTGGATATTGCATAAGAAGTATTGCTAGCATTGTTTCGAGGAGCTGGTTTAGGTCTGGGGGGTGGAAAGTGTGACGGAAATGGGCGGAAAATTTCGATAGCAATATGTAATCCCCAAAGGGCCTGAAAGAGGAACAGGATATCAATCACAGCAAATACATTTTTTTTTTAATGTTTAAAGTTCAGTGCACACTGTAACACAATTCCACCTATATCAGTTAAAAACGTCTCGGTTATGTATGGTAACCCTCGCTCCCTGATGGAGGGAGCAGAGACGTGTGTCGTATAACGACATATGGGGATCGTTCTTGGGAGCCCAATCATCTCTGAGAATATCAGAAAAGGCCAGTGAAATGCAAGTGGAATTGGTGTGTGAAATTTGCATGCAAAGCCACGCCCGCTCATGCGGGTATATAAGGCTGGTGCATGCAGATCGTACTTCAGCATTGTTCTGAGGAGCAGAAGTAGCGTCTCGGCACGTCAGCGGTCAGTTCAGTGTTGTGGCCAGAGGGACACACGTCTCCGTTCAGCCCTTGGTCGGACCTTGTGTTACTGAACTTGGGCGGATACCTGGCGAACTGAATCACATAGCCGAGCCATCGTGGCCAGCCATCGTGACAGAGTGGGAAGTGACAACCACGCCTCCAGACTCTGCACGAGCGGCACCAAGGGGGCGATATCTGGGGTACCCTTGGCAGTGGGCCCGCAGCGAGGTGGAACAAGGTCTGTTAAAAGGGAAACAGGGCTCTTTTGAGAGCTTACCGTGTTTTGTGGGTCTGCTTCTGCAGGAGACCTGTGGCAGAGATCTTCCTGAACGCCAGCCCGATGCATCAGGGCAGGGGAAGGCGAAGAAGTCGCTTCCACCAAGGTCCTGATGTTGCCATGCAGTGTCCGGCCGTCGAGTGTCAAAATATGTTTAATGGCCTCCATCGTTTTTTTAACTGCCGAAAACTGGTTGGCAAAATCTTTGACAGTTTCCCTGAAGAGGCCGCCTTGCGAGACTGGGGCGTTGAGAAAGCGAACCTTCTCGGCGTCCTTCATCGCAGCAAGGTTAAGCCACAGGTGGCGCTCCTGGGCCACAAATGGGTCGGTACTATCCTCGTCCAGTTCTTTCAGTGCCTTGGCCTGATATACCTGCAGGAAGGCCATAGCATGGAGGGCGGAAGGCCAGAAGCCTTGTAAGCCCTTGCCGTAAGCGATGAGGAAAACTTACATGCCTTGGACGGGAGCCGTGGGCGGCCACGCCAGGTGGCAGCGCTATTCGGGCACAAATGCACCGCGATAGCGCGCTCAACCTGGGGGATGTCCACGTACCCGCGTGCCGCCCCACCATCGAGGGTAGTGAGAGCAGAGGCCCCCGCAAAGCGTGTACAGCTCGAAAAGGGAGATTTCCATGACTTTGTGAGTTCCTTGTGCACCTCCGGGAAGAAAGGCACCGGGGCGGAACATGGGAGATCCGCACGCTCCGACCCCAGGAACCAATCATCCAACTGAGAGCGCTTAGGCGAGGGAGGTGCCACATACTCCAGCCCAATGGTCTCGGCTGCCCGGGCAAGCACGGCAACCATCTCATCTTCCGCCTCAGACTGGGACACGAATCCCGAGGGCGGCAAGCCAGTTGAGCCTTCAGCATCAGATAGCGATAGCCCACCCTCCGATGCTGCAACGGAGATCTCATCTCCCTCGGGAGCACCGAATGAGAAATCAAGCCCGCCCTGAGGTGGACTATCAAACCCACCTGGAAACTCCACCGGAGGGACCGAGCGTGCTGGGGAATGGGAGGTCTGCGAGGACATGCCTGGCGGGTTATCTTCCATTGCAGTCCCCAGATCGCCCTCAGCACCCATCACCGCGGCCTCAGTCCCAGCGGGAGGAGGACCGGGATGGGGAGCGTCTGAGGTTACTCTCGAACGTTTCTTTGACAAAACGTATGAAAGCCGCGGCCGCGACCGCAACGCCCCGGCGGTCATGCTCTCACAATGAGGACATGAACCGCCCACGAACACTGCTTCCGCATGGGCTCGACCCAAACAAAGCATGCAGCGATCATGCTCGTCAGAGGGAGAGAGAAATCCGTCGCACCCAGATGAACACAGACGGAACAGCATCTTTAAAAAGATGCGAGCCGCTGTGTAGCTCTTTTAGAGAAATTTGCTCTTTTAGAAGGGAATTCGCTCTTTTAAAAGTCACCAAAGCACCCAGGGGAACACTCTCACACTTATCTGTGTAGGGCTGAGGGAGACCGCTGCATGTGCCATAGAATCCAGTGAGATGAATGGAGTGAAAAGTGTGATCTGCATGCACCAGCCTTATATACCCGCATGAGCGGGCGTGGCTTCACATGCAAATTTCACATGCCAATTCCACTTGCATTTCATTGGCTTTTTCTGATATTCTCAGAGATGATTGGGCTCCCAAGAATGATTACCGTATGTCGTTATACAACACACGTCGTAGTGAACGACAGAAAGTGAACTTAAGTTAATTTGCTGCCTTTTTTTTTTTTTTTTTAATTCTAATCAACTTATACTAGAAAAGATATGTTAAACTCTCTGCTTGGTTGAAAAATATGCAAAAGGTATGAATGAGTTAGGTCTTACTACTTAACTGCAAACTCATCTGTTCAAAAGAATCAAATAAAGAGTTGCCTGTACACAATAAGTCAAGGGTTACAGCAAAGTGACCTAAGGTCTCTTATATTTGGGCGTCATGCTATCTGCTTCCCTATTACTAAAATAATTAGGCTGCTGATCTACTCAAAGTTATTTTAAAAGCGGTTGCTAATGGCCTCTGATGCCACCTGGGGGCCCCTTGTCAGGGGTTTGGATAGCAAATAACTTTTGTGTCAGTCACGGGTGTTAATGTTTGAAAATGAAGAGCCAGCACTATCAGTCTGGTGCAGAGAAGAGGAAAGTAAGTGAGCAAGATAATGGATAATGGAAGGTGATGAATTCTGAAAAGATACTGATGAATGGATTATTGGTTTAATTCAACATTTTGCAAAAACTGAAGATGCTGTGCCAATGTAAAAACAGCGTCATCTATAGTATGGTAATCAACACTAAAGGTATTGTTTTTGCAGGTACATAATTCTGTTGTACATTGTACATATTATATTGTGTTATACATTGTTATTCAGAATGCAGAGGACCAATTTCAAGTATGGGTCACCATACTTGACAATATGTCGTCACTTTCACTTTCACTTTTTATTCTAATTGCTCAGATCTTCAGAACACACATTAGCTTATTTTCCCTCAACCAGTTAAAGTTTACAACAAATCAGCAGACAGGTTGAATAAAACTTCAAATTCACTTTCTGACAACAGGTGAAGCTTATGGAACAGCAAAAGAAAAAAAAAAAAAAAAAAAAAAAAAAAAAACTCTTAGACCCCTTAAAATGCTAGGGTTGGCCCTGGTCATTTGTCTGCTGTGCACTTAAAATGAATGGCTTGCAGGCGCAAGGTTGGATACTTTGTGTTTTTCAGATGTAAGCGACAGCAAGAAAAAGCACATTCCATTTGCTTGCTATGAAAAATGCAACAAGACGTGAAATAAAGCATCATGTGTCTTTGGGAAGTGGGGAAGTTATGGTTGATGCCAAAGTGAAGCAATAATGTTATTGGAACAAGACTGAAAACCCATAGGTCTCTGCCTGTGGGATTTTGTGGAAAGGAGGGGGAAACAATAATTATTAGTAGTAGGAATAAAGACTAAAAAAAAAAAAGCAATTGTTTTTGGCAAGTTTGTTTTAGGGTGTGTTCACACTTGTAGTTCGGTTTGTTTGGTTTATTTGGTCCGGACCAAAAAGGAAAATGATACATTAGTCCTGGTCCTAAAGATAAATTGATACATTCACAACCTGTTGAGCTGAACGACATATATTTTGTGATGGAATGCACCAAACACCCTAAACAAAAAGGAAAAGGTGCGTTCGACTTAGAGTGGCGTTAGGCTTAAAGTGGCGATGAGCAAATCAATCAGTGAAAGGGTACTTTGATGTCTTACACCGGCAGCGCCACTTTAAGTCGAACGCACCTTTTCCTTATTTGTAATTTCCTTATTCCTAATATATATATATATATCCTGTTGCATGGAATGCTTAGACTAGTCTTACAAGTTAAAAATAGTAAGAAGTCTAGTATTATTATATTATATTATATTTTTAGATAGTAAAATCATCAAATATTTACATCATGCTGAAAAATAAGATTGAAAGGTTTGGCCAAATTGTGCAGCCCTACAAATAAGCACAACAAACAATAAGTTCTTTATGATTGTTTGTTTAAAAATCACATTTTAAAATCACAATTTATAACTTTATGCCTCTGCAGCCATATTGGCTAGCTTATTTCCTGATATACTAACATGACCCAGAATCGAGCAGAAGTTCAAAAAAGTTTCAGGAGAAGTGTCAAAAAAGGATGATTTGTTTTTAACTGCTTGAGCTGCAAGGCTCCACACATGGAGTTGTTATTTTTGAGCCACTGGGAGCACGGTCCCACATATGGGCTTTTACAATGTGTCAAACTTGCTTTTACTGGCAATGAGCCAGAGACGGACACGCGCAATGCTTGTCACATATCAACAACTAGTTTTAGTTTTCAGACATTTAAATACATGTGTACTAACACAACCATACATTTCATAAAATAAACACTGTTAGAAGCATCAAAAGCAGTTAATTCAATTATAATAGTGTTTTCATTTCACATTGTGTAGGTAACTATAAAGTTTACTCTCTTTTTCTCCCAGGTAACTGTGTTCATGCCATGCCATAATTAATGTAATTTCAAGATGACACCTAGAGCAACACATTATCACTCCCAACTCGTCACATATTGAACGCTTATTCAGGACCCCTTTAGCATCACTTTTTGACACATTTTTTTGACGTGCAGAGTCCTATAATGTTTTCAGTTGTTTGTCTTAATTTAATGGTTTGCATGCATTTGTAAAAAACAGAAATACTTTTATATAAATGTATACTTTCATTGGAGCACCTAAAGCCACCCCTACCCTAAACCTACCCATTTCTAAACAATATAAAAGACATAGCAGACAAATATAAGTACAGTCACTGGTATTTATTGCAAAAACTGACTATAAACAAGCAGTATAAAAGCATTACAAACAAGTCTTAATGCATTCCAAGTCTTCTGAAGCCATACGCTCTTTTTATGCAAAGATTGGTACCTGGTATTTATCACATTATGGGGCCCAAATGTATCCATTTGCAATTTAAAGACATTCAACAGCCCTATTTAGCTTATTTAATCCTTGATATTAAAAGCATGTTCGTTTTTTTCCTAAACTGTATTTCTAATGAAAAGAGCTACATTCAGTACTGTCAAATCAAGTCCACCGCAATGTATTAAGACAACGTCGTAACAATACATATCAAATTAAAAAAAAAGAAAATCTATTGATTTTACCATTTAAAATTACACTTACAGCAGTTTAGATTAAAATTTTTGATTTTGTTAGCAAAATTCTGATACATACATTCAGATTTATGAATTGAACTGGAATTTACAATACATTCTCATTTCTATTGAGCTAAATGCCAAACATCAGTTGTCTTGTGATTATTTTAAAGTCTGAATTCAATAACAATTTTCTTAAGAACTCACCAGACAGGATGACGTACAAAGAAAACATCCCAGTAGTAATACACATTTTCTTAACCTGCTGACTAATAATACACAAAAATTAGCCATTCCTAAAGCCTTTCAAAGCATGAAATAACTTTAACCAATATAACAAATGCAAAAATTACCTGGTGGATTTGATTTCCTCATGGAAGGTATGACCATGGCTAAGTCCGCTGTTCTTCTAGGAGAATTTGTGAATGTGAATCCAAAAATGTGGAGAGGCGTGACATTTAGGTGACTGTCCTTTAGGTGTCATTTAGGTGACTGATAAAATTTTGTTTGGCCAGTTTGCCTTTGTTTGAGGTGATTGATTTTAGATGCCAAGATATTTGTGCTATTGGAACTACAGAATTCAGGAAAAAAATCTATCACAAGGAACACTTATAAAAAGGATATACTTACAGATAAGATTAATACTAATGCTAATCTATATCCTACCCCAGGAATTGACCGCAGGTGAGAACAAAAATGATGGTCATATGGATTTGTTCCAGTAGTGTTTTTTTGTTTTTTTATGAGAAGAAAAACGGTTAAGGTTTGATTCAATATTACATTAAATGCATTGAAAAGATCATGATTTATTTTGGATAAATTTTAAACATTCCAAAATTCAGCAAATTTAAAAACACAGTGTTTATATATCCCTCCTTTGTCTTCCATCATTTAATAGGTTTTAAATTCAATTTCTTGGAAAAAAATAGCACACCTCTCCTTAAAAAGACGCATAAAGCTGGGTGCTTAAACTGACAGGCTTACAAAAAGTACATCATGTTATCATGCCTGCATTTCTTCATTGAAAGAAAGTGAATAATGTAAATGAGAAATTCTATACTAATTGTAAGTACAAATACTTATTTACCTTATAATACCTATAAAGAGTTCAAACAGGTGAAGATAACATTATGTTAAGCAAAGATTCTAGAAGTGTCACGGTTCATCAGCCTCTTCCGGTCGTTTTGTGTACTACCATTGATTAACCACCCTATTTAAGTCTCAGTGTTTATCTTGTCTTTGTCAGATCATTGTCTCATGTTTGCTCTCTGTGCAGTACCAGTGGCTTGCTCTGTTCACGGTTCCTGCTCGCTTGTGGATTACTGCCGGTCTGTCTTTGGATTCCTGGACTATTTTTTCACCCGTTGTCTCTTGGTTGGACTTATATGGACCACTACCCATTGCAGCCTAGCACTACTAAGGAAGCCTATACTACTGCACCCACGACCATCTGCTTTTGTGACTCTGTTTGTTTTGTTTATTGCAATAAACTACTATCTGAATTCGCACTTAAATCCATCCAGTTCTATCCTGACAGAACAATCTGACCAACTATGGATTCAGCGAGTGCCTCTGACGTCAGCGAATTCCTGTCTAACAGTGCTACACATTTAGACAGACCACATTTGAGGACCGATTCTGCGACATCACCCACTTTGCAAGCTTCACTGCTGTTTCCCCCCGCAATCACCGCTTACAACTCGTGGCATGGCACGCCTACCACCTCCTGCCTCATACTCTGGTGAGCCTCGTCTCTGTCGAACCATCTTAACCAAATGCTCGTTGTTTTTCTCTCTCCAACCCCAGACCTTTCCCACCGAGCGATCTGGCTCTGGTGTTGACACTGCTGTCTGGACAGGCAGCTTTGTGGAGAACAGTGGTGTGGGAGAATCATAATCCCTGCTGTTCCTCATTCCAAGCACTCGCGGAGGAGATGAAGAGGGTTTTTGACCGTGCAGTCACCGGATGAGAAGCGACTCAGATGCTGGCTGATCTATGCCAAGGTGATCGCTCTGTCTCCAATTATTCCATCGAATTCCGCACCCTGGCAGCCAAGTGGAAGTGGAACAAGGAAGCGCAGTGGGATATGTTCCTGCATGGGTTGGCTGACCACATCCAGAAGGAGATCTTTATGCTTGAACTCCCCACGAACCTGGATGGTCTTATTGCCCTTGCCATTCGTGTGGACGCACGCTTACAACAGCAAGAACAACGTGTGTTACGACATGCAGCTCCTGTTTCCACGGATCTCCTTGCTTCTTTCTCCAGTGATGTGGTCAGCCCAGCACACAATCCTGATCCCATGCAGGGCAGAGCTCAGTTATCCCGGGAGGAGAAGGATCGTCGTCGGACAAGAGGATTATGTTTGTACTGTGGAGTGGCTGGACATTTTGCCTCTGTCTGTCCATTAAAAGCCCATGCCCGGCAGTAGATCGGAGGTTACTGTCGGGTGGGATGTTGTGGGCAAAACCTCTTCCACCACTCTCCTCCCAGTACGGCTGCAATGGGTTAACACTCTACATTCTTGCCAAGACCTCATGGACTCTGGAGCCGAAGGTAATTTTATGGACTATCAGTTTGCTCACCAACTTCACCTTCCTGTGTCTACCCTTAACCAACCATTTCTGTCAGCGCCCTGAATGGTCAAAATCTACCTACTATCACTCACACCACCAGTCTGCTGACTCTCATCACATCGGGTAACCACTCTGAAGAAATGCGCTTCCTACTCGTTGACTCGCCGCTCGCTCCAGTTGTCCTTGGTCACCCCTGGCTCACACTCCATAATCCTCACATTGACTGGCATTCCAATATGGTTTTATCTTGGAGTGGTCATTGTCATACTGTTCGTCTTGTGTCTGCTTGTTCGTCTGTGTAGCGTCTGGACCAATCAGACATACATTAATTGTTACATTTAACAAATAGTCTTTAAACACAACAGGCCAGCTACATGCTGGAGCTCTGGAGACAAACCCCCCCCAAAGCAACTAACACCCCAAAAGGGCTCAGTTGCCAGGACAACAATCTGATACCACAGGTTTTATTGCTTCAAGGAATGCACATCTGCCCATGCTACATTTGCCATAGGAAAGACACAATGCCTATAGACTCTTTCCTATTCATTCACAGACAAACCTTTCTTTGACCTTCCTATCACACATAGCCCAGGTCATTGTGTACAGTATTACTGAATTGTATTTTAATTTTGTCTGTTGTATTTGTATTCATCTTTCTACTGTTTTATGCATGTATTATGATAGATGACTAGTAGTATAACCCACCTATGTCATGCTTGGACTCTTTGAGTTCGTATTTTAATGATCTAAAAGATGGTGTAAATTAGATGTTGATACCTTTGCAACATGTTAGTGTTTTAAGAACCTTAGTAGTTTTGCATCAACACCCAATCGAATTACATATGCAAAATACCATGCTCACAGACAAAGAGTCGTAAACTTTCCCTCCAAAGGTGAAATTTACCATTGGTTCATGGACCTCCTGGAGGCACAGCCTCCAGAGAGTTTAAAGGCATCGACCTCTCTCTCTTCACTTCTTCCTCTCTCTTCACTTTCTCCTTCATCTGCAACATCTTCCGATTGCTGCCCGTGTGGAGGAACCCACGGGGAGCCTGAGCCGGCACAGGGCGTGCCCGGCGGGCCCGACAGGCCCAACATACAGAACTGTGGCTCTTGAACACAAAGAGCCAGACAGTTCCATTTAACCCTGGAATTCATCTTCATGACTCACCTCAGTCAGTCAGTGGTTCTTGGAGAACCTAAGAAGATGAGCTAGAACTCTTCAGGACTTCCCTAAGCGTGCGCCAGGCCTTGCGGCCTTGTCTTTCCATTCCACAAAGATCACAGGACTTCAGCTGGGTCCCTCTCAGCTCTTGGTTCTTCTTCACTTTTCACATGGGATGAAACTCCCAGTCACCATCGAGTCAGAACATCTTTGGAGTTCATCACTCTTCGGACCCAGAAGAACGTGATCACGATTCCAAAACCACCACTGCTCCAACCATCAAGACCTTCACCAGAGACTGCATTGGGACACTTGTTCAACGACCAAGGCAATGCAAGTATCGTACATTTAACTAAACAAACAGAGGTTTAGTATAAGCTGTAGACAGCACTGATGGTTTCACAGCAGGTGGTTAACTGACTCTTTTCATAGCTTCATGTTCCTTCTCTCTCTCTAACTGCTTCTCACTGACCCTTCTCCTATGTATGAGTGCTTTTATGTTTGTTGTTTAGATTAGTTATGTGTTAGTCCTTCGTTAATAAAACTCTTGTGCACAAATTACATGAGTGTTGATTCTGATTCTGCTTTGCAAATTAATGTCCCTTTACGATTCCGATTCGAGCTACATGCTCTAATGCAATGGTACTTTAAGAAAGTTATTTTCTGTGGCTAAGAAAATATCACTTCTTATAGTTGATATAAAGATTATACTGAATGTTCGCTGAGCGAACAGATTAGTTGATGGAAAATTGATTCTGCTACAGTTACTACTGGCAGCTGATATAAGTAATTGTAATTAATCATAATTAATTGTAATTATTTATATACATTTCCCTTTGAGCTAAATTCGCTACATCTGTGTCTAGGTCTGTTTTCCAGAAGGAGCCGGTGGATCAGTCAAATGTGCCCAAAGAGTACCTGGACCTGAATGAAGTGTTCAGTAAGTTATCGAGCTGCTTATCTCCCTCCGCACCGTCCCTACGACTGTGCTATAGACTTATTGCCAGGCAAGTCTCCGCCTAAGGGCAAACTTTACTCGTTCTCTGTTCCAGAGAGGGAGGCCATGGAGAAATACATTTCTGATTCTTTGGCAGCCGGGCTCATCACGGTAAGGAATACTTATCCCTTGCTGCTGATGTCTTCAGCTTTCGAACGGCTGCAGGGGGCTTCTTTATTCACCAAACTGGACCCGAACAACGCCTACCATTTGGTTTGTATAAGGGAGGGGGATAAGTGAAAAACTGCCTTTAATACCCACAGGGGGCATTTTGAATATCGGGTTATGCCGTTCGGCCTGTCCAACTCACCAGCGGTTTTCCAAGCACTCGTCAATGATGTGCTGGGAGACATGGTTAATCAGTTCATATATGTCTACCTGGATGACATACTGATTTTTCTCCTCCTCTCTCCAGGAACATGTTCAGCACGTCAGACGAGAGCTCTTGAGGCTGCTCGAGAATGGGCTTTTTGTCAAAGCGGAGAAATGCGTTTTTTCATGCACAGTCAGTCCCGTTCTTGGGGTTCATCATTTCGTCCGAGGGGGTGCGTATGGATCCTGACAAAATTAAGGCTGTGGTAGATTGGCCAACCCCTGATCCTTGCAAGGCCCTGCAGAGGTTTTTGGGGTTCACCAATTTGTACCAGCGTTTTTTTTGCAACTTCAGCCAACCAGCCACCTCTCTGACTGCCTTGACCTCCACCAAGACTGCGTTCAGGTGGTCTAGTGCAGCCCACACTGCATTTACCAACCTCAAGAGCTGCTTTGTTTCAGCTCCTATTCTCATTGCCCCGATCCTTCACGTCAGTTTGTGGTGGAGGTCGACGCTTTAGAGGTGGGGGTTGGTGCGGAGACTGTGGTTACTGTCATTGATCACATCTTTCGTATTCATGGCCTCCCGACAGACGTGGTTTCTGACAGGAGTCCCCAGTTTGTTTCCAAATTTTGGAGAGAATTTTGTCGGCTACTGGGGGCGAGTGTTAGCCTTTCTTCTGGTTTCCATCCACAGAGCAATGGGCAGACAGAGCGGGCCAACCAAGATCTTAAGCAGGTGTTACGATGTTTGGTTTCGCAGAACCCATCCTCTTGGAGTCAACAACTCTCCTGGGTGGAGTACGCACACAACTCATTGCCAGTGTCATCCACGGGCCTCTCTCTGTTTGAGTGTAGCATAGGTTACCAGCCACCCATTTTTCCTGGAATCCGAAGTCGCGGTCCCCTCTGCCCACACTTTTGTCCAGAGGTGCTGCTTCACCTGGAGAACTGCTTGTCAGACGCTTCTCCGGGTGGGTGCATGCACCAAGGCTCAGGCTGATCGCCACCGGTCAAAGCCTCCCATCTACATCGTTGTAGTGTGAAAAAGTGTGCCGTTCTAGTAAAAATATTCCACTCCGCTCCGTGTCTAGTAAATTAGCTCCTAAAGTCATTGGCCCGTTCACTGTCACTAAAATTCTTAGCCCAGTGGCAGTCCGCCTCAAACTTCCTCCAGTGTACAGGAGAATCCATCCTGTTTTCCATGTATCCAAATAGAAACCTGTTTTTCACTCTCCTATTAATCCGCTGGCCTGTTTGTTTTGTTTATTGCAATAAAGTACTATCTGAATTCGCACTTGAATTCATCTTATTCTATCCTGACAAAAAGGTTTCTGCCAGTTCCTGAATTCTGTATTGGTAATTAAACAAACACAGTGTCAGAGGCTTTCACCTTTTGTTTGTGATGGCTTTTGTTGCAACTGCTTCAGTCTTTGAAGCTATGGCAAGTGTTAACATAGTGTGAATTTTACTGCGAGGTATCTGAAATGGGGTTCATAAATCTCCGAAGTCTGGGCTGAAGTGGGCTGACTATTGATAACTGCTTACATGCTTTGCATATGTTAAAGTCCATGTGAACTGGAAGCTGCTGCAAATGTTATTTTAGTGTAGTGACATATTTCCAACTGAAATGGAATATTCAATAGAGGGTGGGGTTTTATTTTAGTGCACTTCCTCTCCATCTCTCACTCATATCAAACAGTTGGAGGGACGTGGGTAAGGATATTCTCACAGTGCTTGCAGAGATGGAGCAGTATTTACTACTGTGCATACATTTATTTAAACAAAATATTTGGATTAATCTCTCAGTTCTGCTTCATGAGCAGATGTGTTGAGCACCATTACATATAGGCTAAAATTATGGTTTCCCCTGGTCGTTAAGGTACGATAAACCACGTTAAGCTGTTTCCTTGTAATGGACTTCTATGGGGAGACAACGCTTAACGTGATATTATTCACTTCATGTGAATTAAAGGCTCATTCTTTTGACAGTAGTTAGTGTTTATTACAAGTAAGGTTTAAAAAGAAATTTGGGTTTTCCTGGTCGTTGTTTATGCACATTAAGCCACGTTAAGCGTTTTTTTTTTTTTTTACATCTTGTGAAAAGGGGCATACTAGGTCACCTTTAAATGAAACAGTGGTTTACTAAACAAAATTCGATTATAATTATGTAGTGAAAGATGTTCACGTCAACAATGACTGAGCAGATGGGTCTTCACCGGGTCCTTTGCAGTGTGGTTGTGTTGCCGAGGAGCTGTGTATTTCAGGCAATGTCTGCCAATGCAGAGGTCCTTTGTACTGCTTTCAGAGCTGCAAGAATCAGACGAGGTCGGTCACTGCTGGGTCCTTTGGAACTGAAGGGCTTAGCTGAACCTTAACTGTCTTTCCTTGTCAGGTCAGCTTACTGTATGACTACTGTACATCAGTTGTTTTGCCATATCCACCCGAGAAAAAATAGTTTGTGTATCATACAGCAGTGGGATGTTTTGCCATTCATTATGTCTGTATTTCACACAGTGTGATGCATGAGAGCTTGCACTCTTCAGAGACAATCACAGTATATTTATCACGTGCATGTTTTGTTCTGTTCTGTTTTGGTTTATTTTCTGTGTTCTTACTGGCCCAAATTCACACTGTAAAAAATTTAAAAAAAAAACAATTTGTTGAGTCATCTTAAAATCATTTGTTATCCTGCTGCCTCAAAATTTTAAGTTCAGTCAACTAAAATAGGTTTAGTCAACTTGAAATGTTAAGTTGTACTAAGTATCAACTTACATATTTGTGTTTGCTAAACTTAACAAATGGGTAAGTAACCCAGCTGCCTTAAAATTTTAAGTTGATTCACAGAACTCAAATATCTAAGTTGTCACTTAGTATAATTTAATATTTCAAGTTGAATAAACTTTTTTTGAGTTGACTGAACTTAAAATGTTAAGGCAGCCAGGTTACAAATTATTTTAAGTTGACTCAACAAATTGTTTTTTACAGTTTAGTCTCCTTTATTTTATTAATTATAAAATTAATTAGTTCTCTCACCTGTTCTATCTCTTCCTGATTATGTTCCCCATGAATTTAAGCCCTCAGTTTCCCTCAGTCCTCTGTCTGGTATTGTTTCATATAGGTGTAAAACACTGAGGGTTGCCGTAGCTTGTCACCCACTACAACTAACAAGGTGATAAGCCTGTGTATGAACTGATATTAGGCTAATATTGTAGACCTTCGAATTTGTTGGGTTTTGCTTAATATGATGTTAAGTGGCAGATCAGTGGGCTTGCTGCGGTTGAATATCTAAATAAGAGACATAATCAGTCCCAGTCCCGCAAAATAATTCACTAATTATAATATGACTGCGTGGTGAACCTATGAACCGAACTCATATTTAAAAATGGAGTCCATGCTATGTACACATCCTGTGTGTATACATATCTATCCTTACAAGCACAATTTTGGTTGTATTATTTGTGTCCCCTTCAAAAATTGCTCTTGAGAAATGTTATGTTTATCAAGGTCCTGGTGCACAACACCTTAGCATTCACCATCAGCCCTGTGGAGTATGACCTCGTCACTAGCCCCACTCTAACACCGCCACCAATGAGCCTGCCTCCACTGATTCCTGTCAGTCCCTCAGTTCACCCTCAGTCAGCACCATGCGAATGCTCTGATTCGCCTGGGCCTTGCAGTCTCCAGCTCCACCTAGGCGTGAGGATCCCTTGTCTCTGCCTCCAGCCTTTAAGTCCTTGACTCCACCTTGGCCCTCCAACCAATAACCTTCTCATTGGCTCCTTGCTCCCTTGTCTCCTCTGTGCCCCTTCATCCCACTGGAGTCACTGGGATCCCTAATCTCTCCAGTTTAGTCAGTCATTGACCTGACTCCGGCACGGGATTGCACTTCTCCAGCTTTGCCTCCTCCTTCCATCCCTCAGGCTCCGTCTGGCTCCTTCTTCCCTCTGGCTCCACCATTGTCCTCAGTCGCACAACAACTTATCGACTTAACTGACCTTGTCGCACAACAACTGACCTAGTCGCACAACAACTTAACTAACCTTGTCACCAGCCCTACTCCAACACTGCCAGCCATTAACACCTGTGAGTTACAAGTTGCCTATCACAGACAAGGGAGTGTGGCGTGCCACAATTGATGAGCCTGAGCCTACAAAGAGAAGAGGAAGAGGAGCCTGAGCTTCTCAGAGAGTCTGATTAAGTGAGTAAGCCAGTAACACCACATATCGCCAAGGGAGTGCTTGTGGAACTTAAGGGCTTGGAGGATAGTCCTGCTCACAACCAGAGTCTTGTCCTAAGATGGCCGCCAGCTCAGTGTCTCTTCACAAGATGGCTGCCAACACAGAGCCACTTCACAAGATGGATGTCACAGCGGAGCCTCCAGCCATTATGGATATCAAGCCACAAGTCTTCAGCCATCACCGATGCAACTCCAGTGTTCCCGACCATCGTGAATGTTGCATTTAAAGACACCCAGGCATTCCACAGGTGTTTGAGGCTGGTTTCTAGTTTGGCGGACCCACCGCTGGTTTCAGCCAGAGCAGAGCATCCAAAGGGCCTCAGCACTGGCCATAACAGAAACTGTTCCCCTGTCCTCAGTGCTACCAGTAATGGCGGTCGCCATTCTGTGTGTTCAGGCTACACACTGCTCTAAGTCAGCTCCATAGTCCATTCCAGTCCTTAAATCTGAACCCTTCTAGAGTGTGTTTTATTTAGGAGCACCTGGAAGCCGCTCCTTAAAGGGATAGTTCACCTAAAAAAAATTGATGTTTATCTGCTAATTTATTTTTATTTTTGGGTGATCTATCCCTTTAAGGAGGGGGCTATGTCACATTTACAAGCTGGAGTGCCCATGAACTCCATTAGAGGGCACTCCACCCCGGACTCCTGCCATTGTTTCATGTGATGTGCTGCCCTTGTCTCTATGTTATGTTCTGATTGGTTCCTTGGTTGCATGTGTCTTGTTCTCATTGATTGGTTTTGTCATGTGTTCTCATTGTCTAGTATAGGCATTTAGATCACTGATTATTAGATAGCTGTTTCTAATTCCTGTGTTTTCCTTTTCAGGGTTCCTAGTTTTCCTGTATTTTTGACCCTGGACTGTTCCCTTTTTTTTTTTTTTATTTATTTATTTATTTTTTTTTGTTTGCTGCCTGCCCTGACCATTTCCTGTTTATTGGATTACTCTTTTGTCTCTGCCTGGCTTACCTTGCAAAAAAAAAAAAGAAGAAGTTTATTGTGTGTGATTAGTATACTTCTTTTAAACTAAAAATAGGAAAGTATACTTTTAGTTTACTTTTTATGTACTTCTCAGAAATGAGCTTTATGTACTTCTCGGAAAAATATTTAAAGTTACATTCAAGTATACTTGACTTATACTTTGTTTTATACTTTTATCATTGTTTTATGGTAGGGGGCACTAGTACACATCTTCCGTACAAAATTTGCATAAAAACACAAGTGAAGAAGAAACTGAAATAATAGATGCTTCCACATGCAATCTAACACGATTATCAGACATAAAACAGCATCAAAACGTTGTAACGTTATGGAATAAAATGTAGACTGACGAAGAGGTAATAATGACTGTCAAGCTTTGGGGTATTGATCGACTACGTTGATCTACGTTTTGATTATATCATTCTGAATCCAAAGTGTTTAACAAAAACATGTTGTTGAACATGTTTATTTCTTTATTTTTTAGTACTAGTACACTGATATTTGTATACTTGCTACATAAAGTATACTAAAATATACTTGAATTTTAAGTATATTTAATCAAATAAACTTGAAGTATACTACTTTTTGGTAAGGGCTGTACTGTTTGCTGGGGTTCAATCCTACCTGTTTTGACCACGTGTATTAATAAAGCCTTGCATTTGGATCCCCAACTCAGTAATTTGGAGTGTATTTGTTACGTAGCCTGCACTGACTGTTCTAATCACAATGGAGTTCCATTTGTAAAATTTGGTTGAACTAGTCTCTAATGTCACACTCACAGACCATTTGCACATTTGCAGTTCACATCTGATCCATATTGCACACAAAACTTGAAATCTTGAAAACTTGCCCATCTTTCATGGACTTCATTCCTCACAATCCTTTGCACAGACTCACCAACGTCAAGTCGTTAGAAGGGATAAAGCTGCAGCTGGAAACTAACAATGAAATTAAATTTTCTACATATGAGAGTTTTATATGAGTGTTTTATTAACATCTACGCTTACCCCAACCCTAAACCTACCCCTTACAATAATGCAAAACAGTAATTCTTGTTGTACAGTTTGACAAAAATATGCTATATTGATGTGCACATACCCCGTAGCCACATCTGTATCCCTTCTAGCCTTAACCCATCAACACTCATTTTTTTACTTGTGTCTCGTTAACCCTTTTTCCTCACCCTATATAAGCCCAGTTATCTGTTATTCATTGCTAAGATTTTCTAGTGTCTGAACTGCTTTTCTAAGCCTCGTATCCTGTTTCTCCCGTGTGTTGGTTCCTGGTCTTTTTGTTCTGCATGTACTGTACTCTGGATTACTTTGTTTGCCTCAGCCCGGAACTCTTTTATGTCCCTGTGCAATGCATGACAGATATAATACTCTGATAATCCCTTCCTTAAATAGTACTTATAAACAAAACTAACAGTTATTAATTACTTATAATATGTGTCAGTGAGATGGTCAGTTAAGCTGAAAAAAAAAAAAGTTTTGGAATAAAAACTTTTAATATATGGAATGAAAACTTTTTTATAACACTAGTGCTATTGTGGTTGAAAGTTTCGTAGCACATGTCATGGCAACTGTAGCACAAGTATAAAATGCATGCTACATCACTGAAAACAACCACAAGTAGGGCAGTTCATCACCTAAACAGGCATGTGACTGGCAAAGGATTAATGTTGTACATGCAGGGCACACAAAATCCAACCCTTTACAAGAAAAGTTCTCTGACAAATATTTTCTTTATTTGCCCAAAATAGCAGACTTCAGGAACATAATGCCTATTGCTTAACACATTTATTTATTTATCTAGCCCAATATCTCTAATCACAATCCAAACAAAAAAAAAAAAAAAAATACAGTTTAACTGCACAACAACATTAAACTTCGAATTCCATGCACCAGCTATAGAATAATAAGAGGTGTTGTTTACAAAAAAAATAAGACCCAAGGCACCTATTATGCAAAATTTGCATTTACATGGCCAAACCTCCTCATATGAATAATCACATAAATATAATACTCCACAGTAGTCCAGTTGCCAGTTCTTGTATCCTACTCACACAATCGACACATCATATAAATTTCAACCAAAACTTTGACCTCAACCTGGCAACCTACAACCCAGTTGCACTGTTGATATCTAGGCAGGTAGTAGAAGCGGGAAATGAATCACATACATGCACGAGAAAACAGTGTGTTTTTGCTTCCACTCAAAATGGGCATTTTTAAAATACTATAATAAATGATCTGTGGGGTATTTTGATCTTAAACTTCACAGACACATTCTGGGGACAGCTGAGACTTATTACATCATGTAAAAAGAGGTCCCCTTAAACTAAAAAGAGGTTCCCTTTAACTAATTAATCACATATTTTTCTTTAAGTTATTGTGATTAATTGCATGTTTATATGTCATTATTTCACATTTAATATCCAAATTAATAAAGAAACAACATAAAGATAGTATAGATAAGATAGATGGATAGTACACCTGATTGAGATCATCAGCTCGTTAGTTCAGTTCATGGCTTTCTCCCCTAACAAGCTGATGATCTTAATCAGGTGTGTTAAATAAGGGAGACATGCAAAATGTGCAGGGCAGGGGGTCCCCAGGACTGGAATTGGGGACCACTGTGGTAGTGGACCCACATACTCAAACCTACTTCCCACTATTACAAGCACCAGCTCCCCGCCTTCCTGTGGTGACCTGGCACTTAAAGGGGTCATTGGATGTTAGTTCACTTTTTCATGTTGTTTGAACATTAATGTGTGTTGGCAGTGCATGTACAAATCTATCCTATAATGATAAAAATCCATGCAGCGGTTTTTAATTAATCTGTAAAAATAATATTCCCTTTTTCAAATCAAGCCATTCTCAAATGCCTGACACTGACAGAGGCCGCTCCCACGATAGTTGATTGACATGAGCGTCTTACCTCAGACCAGCTATCTGTCCTCTTTGTTTCAATGCCAGAGCAGGGATGTAAGTTAGACAAGAATATCTCCGATTGAGCGATTGAGGTGTTGTGTTGCTGGATGTAATAATGAACATAGTGGTCATCATTTACTTCTGACATCTGAGACCTGAAGATGCAGTAGATTACGTTTGTTTGTGAAGGGAATGCGCCTCCCGATCTACATATGAAGAGTTCAGATGCAAAACCAGCTAAATCCATCTGATGTATTCTTTCAAATGAGCATTTCTTTCTGGCTACTTTGTATAGGTTTCTATGTAAGTACAGGTACTTCTGATCGGGCTGAGGCTGGAATTTAGCGAGTTTGAAGTAAAGGTATTTGATGGACATGTACTATGTGTCAGGAGCATTCACTCAGTATCATTATCTCATTTTTGACCGAGATGGCTTTTAGCTGGTTTTGCATCTGAACTCTTCATATATCCGTCTATGTTTGCGCGAATTATTCATGATCCAGCTTCACTTCCAGCAGAAGTGAGTATAAGGGTTTTTTTTTTTTTTAATTAATCTTTGCGATCGCCTTTCCTTATAAAGTGCTAGTTAGCAAGTTTAGCGACTAAACATGGCTAAATGCGGCTAATGTAAACAGGCACGTCTATTCACAGAGAGAAGAGAGGGGCGAGGTGAGCAGAGCTCATTTGCATTTAAAGCAGCCTCGACCAGAATGAGATGATTTTTGTAGAGTTAATTTTGGCAAGGTAAAAAGGGTGTTGTTTTACACAACCATTGAGAATTTTTAACCAAAGTATTTTATAGACTTTTCATTAAGACCCTAAAGAATCATATCAACTTGTGAAAATGGGCATCCGATGACCCCTTTAAAAAACTTAGCACACTTGCAGTCTGGCTCCAGGCTTGGAAAGCCATTCCGGATGTGTCAAGCTGCATTTGTACTATAAATCTCCTTTATGTCAAGATTACAGGTTATAATCAAATCAGCTCCTAAAGTTGCTGGTATGTTTGTTAGACTCTCTGTGGCTTGAGAGGGAAAAATATATGAGAGGGAAAAAATCATTAGGATCAAGATTTATTAAGATCATTTAACTAAAATAAATAAATAAATTAAGAAGAATCCCTATTTATTGACTCAGTTAAATGTGATGACATGACATCACTATTGTATGGTTCTTTTTTAGGGAAAAAAACAAGAATGTGGCCTAATGGTTGGAGAGTGAAACTTATAACCCAAAGGCTGCAGGTTTGAGCCTCAGGTCCAGCATGGATTGTGGTGAGGAGGAGTGAATAACCAGCATTTTCTCCACCCTCAATATGGCTGAGGTGAGACCCTTGAGCAAGCTATAGGGCACAGAACCCCAACTGCTCCCTGGGCATCACAGCATTATGGCTGCCCACTGCTCTGTGTGTGTGTGTGTACTTGTTTTTGCTACATTGTGGGGACCAAATGTCCCCACAAGGATAGTAAAACCTGAAATTTTTGACATTGTGGGGACCAGCCTGCGGTCCCCACAATGTTAAAAAATTATTAAAAATAGTAAATGATGTTTATCCGAAAGTGTAACGATGCAAACATGTTTTCTGTGAGGGCTAGGGTTAGGGTTGGGTTAGGGGATAGACAATATTGTTTGGTCAGTATAAAATTTATAGAAGTCTATGGAAAGTCCCCACAATTCACAAAAACAAATATGTGTGCACTTGGGTGGGTAAAATGCAGAACACAAATTTTGAGTATGGATCACCATACTTTTCTTTTCCTTTCGTTTTGTTTCCTTTCCTTTGTAGAAGTTTTACATGTTTACCATACAACAGGGGTGTCCAAAGTCCAGCCCGCGGGCCAAATGCGGCCCGTGGATGAATTTCAAACGGCCAGCAGCTTGTCTATTGAAATATGTGGATTATAAACATAATTTACAAAATATGCAGTTTCACAATATCAACACAAGGTGACAGCACTAGATTTCTGACCAGATGTAGCAGTAACATGCAGCAATAACATATGCGCTGCCATTTCTTTACTGCACAGAAATTCCTAAACAACGCAACTTGTGAACCGCGCCGGAGCTGCACGGACCTTTATTAAGCTCTAAAGACAGCGCGGTGTGAGCTCAGGACAAATGCGTTTACTCTTTGACTGATGTTGATCACGCGACCACTAAACAGCGCCGTGAGAAGAGTTTGAGTTTGAAACAGAGGTCTCCAATACAAACCACTGATGTTGCTGTGATTAAAACTAGTTTAAAGGCAGATGAAACAGCGCTGACGTGGAAAACAGGAGAAGCACTGTGCGACAACAATGCAGTTAGAATAGTTTTCAATCCACAAATCACCTACATTTACAATGGATTTACTGTAGTAACAGGCCATTGCCATTTCTGTCCGAAATTTTCGCACGTTAAAAAATAAATACGACCTCACGTTGTGTCAATCTAATTTACACACTGCGTCCGAAACTTTAGTCCGTCATAAAAAAAGGTTGGATCAGGTTCGATTTTCCGCATCAGTAGCAAGCATTTTGATAGGGTGATAAAAACGAAAAAACGCATGTGAAAATTTCGGACTCTGTGCAATGAACTGAACTGTGGTATTGTGGCAAAAATGTAGGATACTCTTACCGAATTTTATTATATTATTAATGAGGACATACTATTTAGAATGTCTTATATTTATAAAGATTTCTATTTCAGAATGCTGTTCTTCTGTGCTCTGTGCTGTGCTCTACTTTCCACACTGAGCTGTTTTCAACATAACAATAATAATTTATATATATATATATATATATATATATATGAACATTAGAATGATTTCTGAAGGATCATGTGACTGGAGTAATGATGGTAAAAAATCAGCTTTTAAAGCACAGGAATAAATTACATTTTAAAATATATTCAAATAGAAAATTGTTATTTAAATGGTAAAAATATCGTAAAATGTTGCTGTACTTTGAATCAAATCAATGCAGGCTTGCCGAGACGTCTTCATTAAAAATCTAAAACTTAATACATTTTTGACTGGTAGTCAATAGGCTACCAGTCAAAAATACATTTCTATTTATACAAAATAAATGGTAATAGACTAAATACCATAAAGCTTGTACCATTAAACAGATTTTTACATCAACACAATTGAAGCCACTACTACTATCAACTCAGCATATATATAAATGGAGAAGCATCTGGCCCCTGGTGAGTCCAGGTCATCAAATCTGGCCCCCTCTAAAAAACATTTGGACAATCCTGGACCTCAATAACCAAGAATTGTGAAAAGCATCCATATGCAGTGCAACATTCGTGATTTTGCTTGATTCATGGTTTTTTAATGCTTATTTACTTTATATATGCCGAACAATTAGGATCACTTAAATTTATCTTGACCATAAAGACACCAATGACCTATACTTTTTTTTCATTTTCCCATAGCATAACACAAGATACATTAATATTCATATATGGTATTCAATTTTTAAAATAATGTTTTTAATCTGTTACTGAAAAAAAAAGAAAAATCAATATTTATAATTTAATCTGTCAGTAGTAGCTAACAAAACTGTAGATTATTGATTAATCTTGAAGTACCACACAACATCAATTTTGAAAAATATTAATACATTAAGTTTGGAAAGCCGTGAATTAAAGGGGTAGAGAAAAGAGAAAACATTTATATATATGCCATTTATATATAACATTCCTAAATGTAATTTAGACAGAAAAAAAGACAGAAAAAATAATCTGAAGGTCCACAACTCAAAAAATCCTCAACTTTGCAAACTCATTTCAAACTGTGGTCTATGAATCAGAAACCTACATGTGACTTGTTTTCGTTTGTCATTTAGATGTATTCATCCAAACTCTCGATAGCTTGCTCTTTTGAGTATTGGCTCCATTCATGTGAAATCACATCCCACATGTGGAATGTTTTCCCAAAGTATTTTTCCAGATCTTCATGAAATCTGCACACAAACCACTTCCAGTAGGGCAGCTCAGAGAAGTCAGGGGTGATGCTCCACTCTGCATAAATATTTCCTGCATTTCTGTATTCTCTGCATGGAAACCACTGACCTGTATAGAACATTTTACTAGTTCTCACTAAATTTGTGCAAAAATCTGCACCGAGACACTCTGTTTCATCATAACAGCTACCAGTGAGTCCATCCACTCGATGGAAAGGAACACTGTGATCGCCAGTATGGTTTTCTACAGTGTTGGTGCAGGTGGCTGCACAGAACGGACACTGAACCCAACAGCACTGACAGAGATGATCAATCAGAATCTCATCTGGTTTGTCCGTCTGTTCCAGATTTTCTGGAAATGTCTCTGTGCTGAATTTTTGCTGTATTTCAAATGATACTGAATCAAGTTCTTCACTTATCACATCTTCTAGGAGCTTGAAATTATCAACACCATCATGACTCAATCCACTGAGGTCTTTACCTGAGAATATCAGCAAATCTGAGAGCTGCCGTGTGAAGTGATTTAACCACTTCTGAACATCTCCACTAGTTGCCTTGACCAGTGTAGTCGCACTATGAGCTGCTTCCATGATCTTCTGCTGCAGAAGTTCAGTGTTCTCCTTCATCTTGGGACTAACACTTCCTTCAAACTTATCAGTGATGTACTGACTGACTTCATCTCTAATGAAACCCTTTAAGTGGTCTCTGGGATTGAAAATGTAGTTAATATATTTGTCAAACTCCTCCTGTTCTGCCAGAGTCTTAAGGATGTGTTTCTCTAGTTTACATCTGTTTCCATTTAGTGACTCACACTTTATTTGAATTTCATTAGTCAAATCTCTGGCAGTATCTTTGTAGACACTCTTTTGAATGGGTTCTTTCAGTTTCTGACAGATGATCTCAGCAAAAATGGCAGCTGATGTTGCACCTTGACAGGATTTCTGGAAAATACTGTAGTATTCTTGGCTCTTTTTTTCAAAGTAGAAAACAGGATCGTTGGCTTGTCTGAACCTTCTGTGTTGGTCAGTGATTATCTTATTTTCTTTTTTACAGATGGAAATTACCAAATCCATTAAGAATTCATTTGTGAACACATAGTTCTTGGCACCTTGCTCATAATCTAATACTCTGGCTTTGATATAATCTGCAAGCTCTTGAATGTAGGTTTTGTTGTAGCCCATCTTTGCAATGTTATATGACTTGATCATTTTGTCTGCTTGTTCAGCAATGTCATTGACTAGGGTTCTAATTTGGTTATCAATCTCAAAGTAACCAAACTTAAGTTGAGCTGATCTGAAGGCATTTTTAGCATGTCTTGTAATACCACTGGATTTTTTTAACTGTACATAATCTGAAAAACTCCGCACAGAGAAAATATCCTTGCTCTTTTTCCATGCATTTACAGGGACACTTTCATAGTTACTGAGGAGTTGTTTCATGTCTTTTAATACATCAATGTCTTTGATTGGAGGAGTTTCTGTGGTAATCTTATTAACACACTCTTTCCAAAATGAATCAAACTCTTTTTTCAGGATTGTTTCATCATTGGCTTTGTCTTTGAGTTTTATTGCAAGCTCTTTGCTCTTTTCCAAGAGAGTATTTTCATGCCGTGTCCTCTGAGCATCAATCTTTTTCTTCATATCTCGTTGCTGAAGAATCTCATTTAATTTCCTTGCTGTTTCTCTCACAATGTTTTCCTGAAGCTCTTTGATTTTTATGTAAAACGATGTTTTCCACTGTATCAAAATATCTTTATCTTTGTCCTTCTCAAAGAGTTCTGACATTGCTGTTTCTACTTCTCCACTTTTTACTTTTAGTTTTTCTTGAAGTTCACTTTCTGAAACCTCATCAATTGTTTCATTTTCTATGTTGTTGTGTAGTTTTTTCTCTATATCCAGCATAGTTCTGCGGAGACTCCAGGACCACTTGCTGTATTCAGTCTCCAGTTTTCGGTATGTTGCAATTTCCAGAGCATTTCTGAAGCTGAACACAAATCGTTCATTCAGTAAAGCCTCCCAGAGATCATTAATACGAACTTTTAGTTGTGTCAGCTGTAAGCCATCTGATTTTGAGGCATGGCTAAAAAACGTTGTCTTTAGCTCTTGGATGTTTTCACAGTATGATGGGTTTGGTGGTGCCATTGGTGGACTTCCCTCCCACAGCTGTGCAAAATATTTGACATCATTACATATATCAAATGTAATGACATCATTGAAACATTCTGCATCACAGACTTCATCTTTAGCAGCAAGTTTTGTCATTTCATCCAGTGTCTCCTGCAGTCGTCTCCTTCCATCCATGTTTTTCTCTCCGGCCGTGACATCTGAAACGTTCTGATGCACAAACATGCAGCTGGGAGACAGATTAACTTTCTTCATCCTCATGAAGGCCTGAACAACAATCTGAAGAATGTCCTGCAGCTCTGATGGGCTTTCTCCAAAGATATTGATCAATGTCAGATTACCAAGACCAACAACAAATGTAGCCATTTCATTGTCCTGATGTCTCGTTAACCTTCCAGCCAGTTCTAGAGCACGAAGTCCCTCAGTATCAACAACCAGAATATAGTCAAAGTTAAGCTGGTCTTTCATGTCCTCTGAAACTCTGACCAGCTGCATGAAAGCTCCTCTGGTGCATCTGCCAGCACTGACAGCAAACTGTAGCCCAAACATGGCGTTTAGCATAGTGGATTTCCCTGAGCTCTGAATCCCTAAAACTGACAGCACAAACACCCTCTTGTCTCCCAGTATCCTGATGAGTTCATGTAGAACAGCAGTAACCCAGACCACAGGAACATGAGCAGCATCTCCATCCATCAGCTCCAGTGGAAAACCAAAGATCATCATCTCTGCTGCAAGACTCGGAAGAGAATTAAAATCACACGGCAGGCCTTCCTTGTTCTTATTCACTGATTTACATGATTCATAGATCTGACCGATCTCCCTCAAGATGTGCTCCAAACCAAAGGTTGCAGCTTGAAGTTCTTTTGATATCCTTTCAAGTTCTGCATGTTCATTGGTCATCTGTTGCTCAGCTTTGACTTTTGACCATTTTTCATCATACTTGTAATGTAGATCAGAAAGGTCAGCAGATGTATATTCATCCAGAAGAATTGCAAGCCATTTTAGAAAAAATGCCTTCTCGTTTGGAGATTGTGATTTCATTTCTGTAATAAAGAACTTCATGAACTCACAAATGTCCAACACATGCTGGTCTTCACGAATTTTCTTCATCTCTTGTTTCTGTTTTATTTCCATGTCTATTTCATTTCCCTGAGATCGATGTAGCTCTTTGTTTTTTTCGCACCACTGATGCCACAGTTTCCCCTGACAGGGCAGAAATGATGCTTTGATCTCTGTCAGCTTTTTATGCTTCAGTAAACCCATCATCTGCTGGGCTGCTTCTTTTCCTCTTCTGCAGTCATTGACATGTTCCTCATCTACTCTAATACCCAACTGTTTGGACACATCTTCAAGTCTAAAAATAGATAATGAAGATGACTCTGATGATGAGGAAGAGAGAGATTTGTTTATGGCCCTTACAAGTTCTTCAGATACATCTGACTGATTTCTTTTATTTAGTCCAATTTTGTATTTTCCTTTTCTCATTTCACTTACTCTAGATTCTTCCTCAGTAAGAAGACAAATGAGTGGCTTTTTGTCCTTGTACAGGTTTTGGATCTGTGCTGCACTCTTGTCATTTCTGTTAAGACGTGGCAGAATAACAACATTGACTGATGCCATTTCAGTGATGATCTGCAGCTGTTTCTCATGGTCTGCTGCATCACCATGTAGATTACAGAAAGCAATACATTGAGTGAATTTATCTGTGTCTTTTCCAGAGGGGCAGTACCAGGCGATTTCCACCACTCCATCCATCAGTAGTCTGGTTTTGCTGCTGCCTGGGCAGTTCCTGTGGAAGAACGTGTTGTGTTTCTCATTGATCAGATTGTTCATTAGCTGAGACTTGGATGAAGACACAGAGTCAAACCTGAAGAAAGACACCATAGGTGTTTCTGCCTTCCAGACTGGCTGGATTTTACTGATGATTTCATTGTTGGTATTTTTTATTTTCCAGCTCTTGTTGATTTGTCTAAATGTCCAGAGAGGAAACTCAATCTCTTGTGTAAATGGATCAGGAACAAGCAGAGGCAGAGCGTACTGACACTGAGACAGTTTAGTCACCATCAGCTGCTTCAGGAAACTATCAGCACAATGAAACACAGCCATCTGAACATTCATCGGGTGAATAGCATCACTCCTGTTTGTTTCTTCAAGAGTCAAAGATGCATCTTGGAAAATATCAAGATCACTCTCATCTTCAAATAAGTCATTGTTTATTTGTTGTTCGTCATGCTGTGTGTCTATAGTTTTAATGTATCTTGCTCTGTAGTTCATCATCAGTAGTTTGTGTAGGAAACTTTGAATGAGGTCCTTTTCAGCACAAGACTCATGAAACTGTAATGAATGTTTAGTTAACTGAAGAAAATCTGCGGCTCTTAGTTTACTGTGCTTCCTTTTATCAAGATGAAGTTTGTGAAACAGTTTCTTTGTTTCATCCCTACTTCCATTTCCATTGTTTTCATCCAGTCTTGACCCATCTATTGAAAACTTCTTTACTATCACCTGTGAAGTATACAGAACAATCAAAATCAGTTAGCTTAAACAAAACTTACAATTTAGTAGTAAAAAAGTAATTGTTGGCAAAAAACTTTAAATGTCAACTATGCTTGTTAATGGGCCTCATTAATGAAATTTGCCTGTGAAACAGACATTACCGAAAACTGTCCTCCAGATTCATCAATGGTTCGTAAACGTCAGATTAGGTAGTTAAACATGTATGTTCATGAATTTCCTTCTCAGGTTTGGCTCCAGTATATTGCATAAATGCAAAAACACTAATAGGCCATATGCCTAACAATAAAAAAAATGCCAGGCACTCCACTGAAAATGGCCAGCTGGTGGTACTTGAGAACTTTTTGGTGGCACAGGATTTTTTTCCAGCTAAGATGCTTTGGTTGCTATGATTTTGAATATCCTCTGCAATAATGTATTGAAGCAACCAGTAATAATTTAACCAATAATTTGTCCCGCCCCTCCTCCATTGATTGGACAATTGGGTTAAAAAGTGACAGCAACGAGGAGCACTCTGTACCCAAAGTTGAACAGCTTTCAACTCTCAGCAAAAAAAAAAAAAATAAAAACAAACTTGTTATATTATTATAATGCATCAAAAGAACAAAGAACATTTTACACACCATTTACATGTGGTAGGAAGCAGTTGTACATTTCTTTCATATCAGCTAACGGTTTAAGAAAACAAACATTTTCATGATTTCAAAAGTCACAAGTCAGAACAGCTTTAGGAACCATTTACACACAAATTCGTTCTGCTCATGTTTCATGAATGAGGCCCATTATGTGGACATGATTAGTTGTCTTTGGAAAGTGGTTAATATGTAAGCATTTTATAAAGATAGTATATCTAAAGGGTTGCTGAGTTAATGTGACAAAACGTACCTGAGACTAAACCTATTACCTATGAACCAACTAAATAACTCCAAAACCATAAAATGTCAGGTGATATGATAAGGAACCACTCAGTTGAAAAATATTTCTATAAGCTGAATGTCTACATTCATGGAACTTCTACATTTGTGGAATATTCATAACTTCCTTCTCATGTTCTAGTTTTAAACTATATTCAAAATTTACCTGATGTGTTTCTCTTGTCGCTGTTGTCAAGGTATTGTCCATATTCTTTCCAATATTTGTGGGTTGATCTTGTGACAAAGAAAAGTTGAAAGAAATGTTAAAATGACACTGAAATTTGTTGAACACTGACATGACTAGTCTCATTTTAATGTACATTTTGAACTGAAATATGTAGCATCTGGACCAATCAGACATACAGTTATTTGTTACATTTAACAAATAATCTTTAAAACCAACAACCCAGCTATATGCTGGAGTTTTGAAGACAACCCCCCCAAAGCAACTAACACCCCAAAAGGGCTTAGTTGCCACGGTGACCATCTGATATCACAGATTTTATTGCCCGCAGGAATGCACATCTGCCCATGCTACATTTGCCATAGGAAAGACACAATGCCTATAGACTCTTTCCTATTCATTCACAGACAAACCTTTCTTTGACCTTCCTATCACACATAGCCCAGGTCATTGTGTACAGTATTACTGCATTGTATTTTAATTTTGTCTGTTGTATTTGTATTCGTCTTTCTACTGTTTTATGCATGTATTATGATAGATGACTAGTAGTGTAACCCACCTATGTCATGCTTGGACTCTTTGAGTTCGTATTTTAATGATCTAAAAGATGGTGTAAATTAGATGTTGATACCTATGCAGCATATTAGTGTTTTAAGAAACCTTAGTAGTTTTTTGCATCAACACCCAATCGAATTACATATGCAAAACACCATGCTCACAGACAAAGAGTCGTAAACTTTCCCTCCAAAGGTGAAAGTTACCATTGGTTCGCGGACCTCCTGGAGGCACAGCCTCCAGAGAGCTTAAAGGCATCGACCGATTCTCTCTTCAATCTCTCTTCACTCTCTTCACTCGTATGCAACATCTTCCGATTGCTGCCCGTGTGGAGGAACCCACGGGGAGCCTGAGCCGGCACAGGGCGGGCCCGGCGGGCCCGACAGGCCCAACATACAGAGCTGTGGCTCTCGACCACAAAAAGCCAGACAGTTCCACTCAACCCTGGAATTCATCTTCATGACTCGCCTCAGCCAGTCAGTGGTTCTTGGAGAACCTAAGAAGATGAGCTAGAACTCTTCAGGACTTCCCTAAGCGTGCGCCAGGCCTTGCGGCCTTGTCTTTCCATTCCCCAAAGATCACAGGACTTCAGCTGGGTACCTCTCAGCTCTTGGTTCTTCTTCACTTTCCACATGGGAAGACACTCCCAGTCACCAACGAGTCAGGACATCTTTGGAATTCATCACTCTTCAGACCCGGAAGAACGTGATTGCAATTCCAAAACCACCACTGCTCCAAACCATCAAGACTTTCAGAGACTGCATTTGGACACTTGTTCGACGACCAAGGCAATGCAAGTATCGTACACTTAACTAAACAAACAGAGGTTTAGTATAAGCTGTAGACAGCACTGATGGTTTCACAGCAGGTGGTTAACTGACTCTTTTCATAGCTTCATTTCCTTGTCTCTCTCTAACTGCTTCTCACTGACCATTCCCCCATGTATGAGTGATTTCATGTTTGTTTGTTTAGATTAGTTATGTGTTAGTCCTTCGTTAATAAACTATTGTGCACAAATTACATGAGTTTTGATTCTGATTCTGCCTTGCAAATTAATGTCCCTTTACGATTCCGATTCGAGCTACATGCTCTAATGCAATGGTACTTTAAGAAAGTTATTTTCTGTGGCCAAGAAAATATCATTTCTTAGAGTTGATGTAAAGATTATACTGAATGTTCGCTGAGCGAACAGATTAGTTGATGGAAAATTGATTCTGCCACAGTTACTACTGGCAGCTGATATAAGTAATTGTAATTAATCATAATTAATTGTAATTATTTATATACATTTCCCTTTGAGCTAAATCGCGACAAATAATAACAAAAAAAAAAAAAACACTTTTGTACCCAAAAAACATTAACATATCTGAATCTATAATACTGTTTCTGTATCACGTCGACCAGCTCAGAGACAAGGAGCAAAGGATAAAACTGCAAGTATATTAGAACATAAAAACATAAAACCAATACAGGAATCAACAAGTTTCAAGAACTGAGCAACAGAGCTGAAACCACCAACAGAACATCCATAAAGGAACAACACCAGACAATGAACAAGAAACACAAGGGCTATACAAAGTTGTAACAAGCACATAGAAAAGGGGGCAACATGTGACATTTTGTTACGAATCTGGTCGGTGTTCTGCGGACCGCTCACCACCAGATGTCGCTCTCACCTTCTCATTACACACTGACTGTTGTACTACACCCCGGACTACTACTCCCATCACCCATCACGCTGATTGCGTCAACACGTGTCCAATCAGGCGCCCTATAAAAGCCCCGGTCTTTCCTCTTGCAAATCACAGAGTATTGTTGTTGTGATTAGCATTGTTGTTTCCCTAGTTCCCGTGTTTAGCTTTCTCGCCTGGCCATCTCGTCTCGACTGTCTCGCCGCCTGCCCTCTGGACTCTTGCTCGTTTATTGGATCATTCTCTCGTCTCGCTCCCTTTACGGATTACGTTCGCCACGGATCGACCCTCGCCAGTTTCACGGACTTCTATTGTGCCTCTCCCTAATATACCTGTTTGCTGTTGTTTTGACCCTGCCTGTTTGACCATGTCTCTGCCTCGTCCTATCAATAAAAGCTCGCAAATGGATCTGCTCGCCTCTCGCCTCTCACTCACCGTTACACATTTTGAGTGTCATCTTCAGTTTCATTTTCTGTTTGTTAATTAGTCCCTTTGTGTATCTGAAGCTTTTTCCCTGTATCTGGGTCTAGCATTATATCCTAACCCTGACATAATATTTTTATGTTAGGGTTAGGGGTTAGTGTTTTTCTGGTCCTGTGTGGATGTTCTTGCTTTTCTTTTTCATATATTGTTTTATTTCATAAAATAAAACAAAACTGAAGTTATATTCTGAATCTTGGCTCAGCTGCATATCTGTTACAAGTACAATTGGTGAATCATAAACAGAAGTGTTAGGGTCAGGGGCAAATAAACATGTCAGAGAACCATCCTAACATTAGGAAACCAAATCTGTGTTCTTACCTCTTTGACATGTTTTGTTTTGCAGGTCTTCTCTCTCTCTTAGCGCTGTGTTGTACATCTCACTAGTGTAGCGCTGCTGTTTATTCTCAATAAACAGTTGCTCAATCCTGGTCATCAGGTCTTTCATCTCTGAAGGTTTGTTCATGTTCTTGCTGCAGGTGTGATATCTTCCGCCACATTTCTCAATCAGCCGCTCCAGAGCAGAGTTTTTCTTCAGATCATCTATTATAGAGTCAGACTCTTCCTGGCTCTCATAGGTGAAGAGAATCATCACAAACTGAAGAACTCTGTCACCAAATACTCTCTGAAGCCACTCGATACCCATCTTATCAGCATCTGTTAACTGGCCCAATCGCACAACAAAGATGAAGGCAATGATGTTATTTTCATTCACTAGTTGACCAGTGAGAGGATCCAGATTAAGGGCAGTCTCATGTAAGCCAATCAAGTTGATCACTGAGACACGATGACCTGATTTCTTCATCTGCAAAGGAACAGTCTTGGATTTTGCTGCATTTTCAATATTTGTTTGTATTTCTCCAAGTAGAATATTGTCAGGTTGAAACTGGACTGCAGCAGAGTTTCCAAATAATACAATCTTCAGACTGTGATCTAGAATAAACACCAAAAAAATTTTTCAAACTCATCAATACCCTGCAACATAAGCACAAATCTCATTAAGCAATGCAAAAAATCTAATATATTTTGTTTCTTACCCATAGTTCTGAGCATCAGACAGTTCAGTTAATTCACTCATCAGGTTCTAGAAGCTGTTCATTATTCTGAAAAAGATAAATAAATTTTCACTTTTTTTTGTTTTTGTTTTTAAGTGCGCAACAACATGTGTGTCACGGCGTGGTTGTGCTGTTAGACGAGGAGGTCCAGTAGTGAACATTTATTCAATAAATCTAGACAATGAACAGGAACAGACAGGAACAGTAGGGAATCCAACATAAACCGAACACGAAGAGACTTAGAATTAAACAGAGTAACACAAACAAAATGAAATCAACGACTAACAGAATGACATATATGGACCGACAACCAAACGTGAACACAACCACCCTTAAATACACAGACTAACCAATAAGAACAGGACAGGTGTAACCGATTAGACGATGACGTAACAAATTGAAAACGGAACAGGAAAGACCAAATAAGGGCATACAAGGGGAAGACACACAAAACAGTCCACAGGGGTGTGACAATGTGTATACAGCATAACATAAAGTCTAGCTTTCTAGACAATTCACTTTATAATTAACTTGCATTCCCCATCTGAGTAATGTTTGAGTATCAACTCATAACTCCAGAGACTTGAACTCCTCCTGCTTATAAAGGTGCAGATCCAGTCTAACAGGATTTACATTTTACTTAAACATATTCTCTTCAAGAACACCTGACCAACAAGAAATCGTCCAACCATGTAAATTATTTGAATCCACGATCCACGTCCATTTAACTTCCTATTTGTTGAAACTAATTATTAATTATACTGTATTGATCTTTATTTAATTAGTAAAATATGCTATAAAACCTAAATCTTAATATTGTTTTTTTTTTTTACAGTAGTCAACATTTGAAGTGGATCAAAACCTTTCATCAAAGTTGTCCTAAAACCAAAGCAATACCCGTTCTTGTCTTAGGACAACTTTGATTAACTTTTTTTGATCCACTTCAAATGTTGACTACTGATATATTATACCAGTGTTGCTTATTACATGGCTACTTGCCGCATAATTAAATAACTGCACACAAAACATTGATTTTTAACATCTTATTAGCAAACAAAAGCTTATACAAAGAAAAAAGTTTGTAGCGAGCATAGCGCCACCTTCAGTTACCCGAATAAGCCTGTGTTATCAGTTTCAACCAGTTGTTATCAGTGAATAACAAACCACTGGATGGCCATTAAAAATTAGGTGTTCAGAGAGCAATATGTAATAACTGATAAAATGAGTTATAAAGCAATTAAAACCATACCAACCTTTGTCCTGAATTCTTGGCTAGTTGTTTTTTTTTTATTTCCTTATTGTGTGTCATGACTAACAGAAAGTGAAAATATTTGTTCTCTTTCACGATTGTTCATAATTTCACCAATCACTTAATACCTTAAAGACTTTTAAACAAATTACGTACTTTTCTGTGATATATGTGTGATATTTAACTATAATAGACAGTACTTCATGATTACTTCATGTCATGTTTTATTGTAAACTGATGATGAGCAACACACACTGATAGGGTTACCTATAGGTTTAAGTCACTGGAGACTGGACAGTAAATTTCAACAATAACTTTCCTCAAATAATAAAGTTCACCAAATCTTGTAACTTTATTAACTGAGAAAAGCTGAACTTGATGACAACTAAACAGTTGTGAGTGATGTCAGTTTACCTCAGTTGCGGTGACTTCACTGAAAACTGCCATTGCAGTAATTCACCTGACTGGAAACTTAATACATTCTAACGGCGCTTAAATAACTTAAAATGTTCACTACTTAAGTATCACTTACTGATTAGGGACCAAGGTATTGTGTCAAACGGATTAATGAGAGATACATTTAATTTTTACCGTGTCCTCCTCGTTAAAAGTGTCTCGCTGCCTCTTAAGTGGAGGTTTCCGAACGTAATGACGCGCTTGCACAAAACACCGGTCCTCTCAACAGCTGTTTCTCGATATGCGTTCTTCTTCTTGTATCATCAGACACTGCTCAAGTCCAGTTCCAATTTCAGAGATGTACCGATGTCTTTTTTGTTCCGCCTCTTTTTCGAGGATGCACCAGAAGGAAGACAGGTTGCACAAATTGACATGTCGAAAGGTAGGGGTGTGCCAAAAGGGCCGTGTCGAAAGCTGCCTGTTCTACATAAAAGCAAACGCTATGGCTTACAGATTAACAGGGCGTGCATAGAGACAACATAAAAAAGAGATTTACCGTGTAGTTATTCCTAACCCGAAATCCCCTTTTTTATTTGTGAAAATGGTGATAATGAAATTAAAAATATTACATATAAAACACTGATTCTTGAGATAAGGGAAATAACAGGTTTTAAAATGTCTGTTTTTATTAATTAATGATATGTTTGTTTGTTTGTTTGTTTTTTACTTTGGCAGTTTTACATTGTGACCTCATACTGAGGACAGGTTAAATTACATGTATTTTCAAGTACAGAGCATGTATTTAAAACAATGCTAGGCTAAGTATCATTGTTTTTTGTTTTTTTTTTTTTTTGCTGTTGTTTGTTTTTTAATGAATTTCTTCATTTTTAACATAAAGAGGACTTTTATGTGTAGGACAGGTTTTGTCCTTTATCTCAAGAATCAGTGAAAAGTATCTTCAGAACTTTCTGTCAACATTCTGTCAATTGAGAGCACATCACAACCACTACGTTTGCTATGGTTTTAGTGCAACAGCAATTAATATAGGGCACCGTTTATAATAATCGTAAATAACTGTTGTTGAATCCGTTCACCACGGGGCCCCAGCAAGGTCCATCTGCAAGACAATTACTAATATTTTAACAATTAAGAAATAAAAAATGCATATTGCCAGTTTCATTTTACATTTATTTATTCCTTGTAGTCCCCCACTGACTTTTAAATAAAATGTTATATTGTATTACAAGCAGGATTTCAACTGAACAATCATGAATACCAAATAAATGTGTGGAAAAATAAAATATTGTTTTTTTCTTAGCTTATTGCTAAGGAAATTAGTCAATGGCAGTGCAGAAAATAAGCACAACCAAGGCGTAGCAGTATTTACAAATGACACCAAACATCTACAGCTCTCCAAAAATATAACTGCAACAATATGAAAAACTATTTTGTCATTCAAAATAGCCTTGTAATCTGATAAAATAATTTACTTGTAACATAACTTTTAACCTTCCTGTTTAATTACAGCATGTTTTGCCAGTGACTATTTTTCCCTGTCTTTAAAAGTGAGAGGGAAAAACAATGAGATTAGCATCCAAACATTTATTGCTCAGATAACAGCATTCAAAAACCTGCATATTCAGTGTCCACATACTTATTTCTCATGTGTCAGCAGAACAACTGCCATTGAGATTAATGTAATTGATACCTCACAGCTCTCTTTAGGTGTTACAGAACTCCTGTGGACTGAAGATCATACATGCCATCACATATGGGTCCGACTGCAATGATTTAACTTTATGCTAGAAAATCAGCTGATGTATTGCTATAGAAGGGCATTTTCTGTTCCTGAGTTATGCACTACATCTACATTGCTGTAGTATACGCACAGCTCATACACATCATTCTAGGTCAAATATATTGCAGAATATTGAGCAAAATTAAAAATGGCACAGTCTTTTCAGCTGCTCCATGGTTTCCTCCGTCTGTAGGACAAAACATCATACAAATGTTTCAGTAAAAAAAGTTTCATTTTTAACTTTTAGGTGTTCTGAGGCCTCTAAATTGAAAGACCTGCTGTACACAATTTACTACATGCCTAAAGAGCTTTTCCTTGAATAAACTATTGACTAACATTATTAGATTGTGTATAGCAGGTTTTTCAGTTTAGAGGCCTTATAATTTTGGCATGATAGGCTTTATAGGGTTAATCAGTTATTAACTAACTGTATAAGTTGTAAGTTGGAAATGTTAAATAAAAACAAACAAACAGCAACAAAAATGTTTAGCATATTTCAGTTTAGAATTCATTATGTAAGCAAATGCAATCAGTGTTCAGTACATCTGGACTGCATGCGTACAAGGACACAATGACAAGGGCACACTTCCAATGGCAGTCACAGAACTGCAGTCTAAAATAAGAAATGCTTGCTCAAGCAGCTATTTTTGTTGGTGGAGTTTTAACAAACTATTCACTCGTTGAGATTAGGTGGCATCTTCCTGCGCGCTTCCTACCGGACCTATGATGTTTTAGGTTAGCTTTTAAGCTTATAAAAGCTGCCTTTACTGATGGTCTGGACCTGGGACTTGCCTTCACCTCCGGAGTTATGCGCGGGAACCACGGATGGGTGAGTACAATTCTTTATTATGTGTCTAGCCGTGCTGTATTTCTGGGACCTGTCTCGTATGTTTTTCCTTTCTGTTAGGTAGGTCCTCTTTGAGAACCCCCCTCTGGTCTTCGACCTTCGACCGAAGGTTATGGCCTGCTTGTCTGTGTATCTGCCTTCGCCATATCTCATGGGAAACTTTCAGGTCCCCACTACAGCACTACATCTAGGGCTACAGTCCTACTTCCAGGTAAGCTCTTCGGAGGTCTTTTCTTCGCAGGATGCTCCTGGACACCCTTGGATAGACACATGGGCCTGAGGCCACCTGGCTGAGACACTCTATCTGTGTCCCACCCTGAGGGGCTTCCTGTTCCAGGGTTTCCACTTAATCATAATGTAGACCTATCCCCATACCATCCTGGTGATCTAGTGAGTTGCCCCTCCGAGGAGTGGGCTTGACCGCGCTATGTTTCACCCACGTATGAGTGAAAGGCGTTTCTGCGGAAACCCATGAGCATTGGCTATGGTCTAGGCCCTTGTTCTCGAGGTTCTGCGGGCCTTGCTAGAACAGGGCCTATGCTTTCTATTGAGATATTAAGCACAGGTCTGTTTGGGGTGAGAATGGCCTATGCCTCCTTAAGAGAATACCCACACGCAGCCTGAGGACTGGGGCACTGCTGCTCTCTATGCAGTCATATAGAGGTGATGTCTCTCCTGTTATATCTGATTCCTGTGATCAGATCACATCCAAGGCCTCTTTAACAGGGCATGAGGATGCTCCCTTCTTTGCAGAAGGGTCTCTGAGAGCTTGTCCCACCTGGGTGGATCAGGTGTTCCTGTCTCTCGGGAGTTTGTCTGTCCCAATACACTAACCTTTCATTATGGTTAAGTGTATCAGCTCCATGGCAGTATTATCAGACAGCTAGCTGTGGCTAACTGTCCGCTTGGCGTAGAGATGCTCCCCTCCCTTCAAGGATTTGCTTTGAGCATTGCCCCAATCAGGCAACTGAGGTCCGTCCATACTGCCTTCCCCTTGGAGCCTTGTTTTATGCCTGCAGTGCTCCCCTCATTCTGAGGGTCTTCTTTTATCTCACCGTTTCTCAATGGTACGTCTAAAAATCCATTCTTATGGTAAGGCTCACACAAACTTTTGAGTGCTTTCTCAAATCCATGTATATGGTAAGTGCACACACAAATCTTTGGGCATTTTTCTAAAATCCACGTTGTGGTATGGAATGCACCAGAGTTCTGTGTCCAGTGGGTCCAGGGTCCAGTGTTTCTGACCCCTTTCAGGTAAGTCTTTGGGTATGCAGCCCAGGCTCTGGCAGTAGGGGATAATGTCACTGACAGTCATCACTACGTCTAAGGGGCAACTCCTTTAAGCTTAAGGGAGTTGGTACTTAATGCTCGCCTCTGTGATGACAGGCACTCCCCTCAGCATGGCAGCATGGGTATACCGTTCCCCATAGCGCCCCCTAGACACAGTTTAAGTTCCTCGAAAGGGAATGTCTCGGGCTACGTATGTAACCCTGGTTCCCTGAGAAGGGAACGAGACACTGCGTCCTCTAGCCTCATCGCCATGCTTCGGATGTAAGCTTCAGACGAAGAAGCGAATGTTGTGTTCTACCGGTGTCCTTTTATACTGTGGTCGCACCGGTAGTGACGTGCCGGCAGTGACGAGTCGCGCTGGAAGTGACGTCATAGGCTGTTGCAGGCCAACTCTGTTGATGTTTTTGTATGTAGGCTTCGGACACAGGTCACGGAGATGGCATTCCCCATAGTGCCCCCTAGAGGACGCAGTGTCCTGTTCCCTTCTCAGCGAACCAGGGTTACATACGTAACCTGAAACGTTTTGTTCTCGGACTCTCTCGTTTGAGAGAACAGAAAAATCCAGAAAACTAATATTCAAAGAAACAACTTTGAATACAACTGTCAAAGACGCCTATAAATAATGTGGATAATAAAGCAGAAATACCAAAAAAAATCTCAAAATATGACATTATATTTTAATTGTGGGCAACTAATGAAATTGGGTAAAGACTAAGGGATACAGCTCTGGCCACTGGGCATGCGCATATCAATCTAACGTTATTTTTGTCACACTGTACAACAATAATACTGTTTTTGTATTATAGTAAGGGCTAAGTTTAGGGTTGGGGTAGGTGTTGATGTTAAAAAACAAAATCTAATAGGTAGAACAATTCATTTCATTAATAGTTTCTGAAAATTTCTGAAAGTGTGTTTCTCTCTATTGTTCCTCAGATTACCGTAATCATAGTAATACGTGCACACACTAAACCCACTCCTGCTGGTCAGAACGGTGTAATTGCAACAAATCCCCAGACCAAACATGCATAAAAACAGCTAAAATCATTGCAAATGTTTTAATGGAAATATAATCTACCAAATGCAATGAACTAATATATGAAACTTGCACATGTTGCCCAGTTGGGTCCCACCAAGTGGCAAGTGCAAGCCCATTTTCAGCCCATTTCAAACCCACATGGGCCCCACAGTCAAATGTTAGCTGGGTTAAAGATGGGACCAAGATGGGTCTTGTGCATGTTGCCCAGTTGGGTCCCACCTCGTGACAAGTGCAATCCTATATGAAATGCATGTGGGCAGTTAACATGGGGCCATTATGGAACCCGCAGACGATCCTACATGGGGCCCATTTTTCAGCCCAGTTCATACCCATATGGGCCAAACATACAAATGTTGGCTGGGATAACAATAAAATGTGTTCTATATGCATATCAGATGAAAACACACACATTAAACAGACATCTCTGTGATGCATGTGTGCTATCAGGGGTCAGATGTTTAGAACCTAATGGCAACATTCTGTTAAGTCTTATTGAAGTTTTTGTTGTTGTTTTGTTTTGTCTTTTGATTATTTATTTTGTTTCCCTCACTCCACGTTGTTTTACTATGACCTTTTACTATGAGATTTTTCTTATACAATATCTCCACTCAGTTACACAGGTGGTGAAAAAAACTGATCAGAGCAAACCTACTTCCTGTGCTTGACATAGCTGAATTTTTTTTTCCCCTTTTACTGTGTACTAGTGTTTAGTGCTGTCAGGGAGGGACCCGGGTTTCATATCAAGTGTTTTATTTGCAGCTACAACATGAGGATTTGGCAGCTTCATCTCTGTGAGTACTACAGCTTTTAATGTGTTTTATTTCAGTCAAAAGTTTGGACACACTGGACAAGATTAGTTTTTTCTTGATACACAAATGTTTTATTTTATAGAAACGTATATAAAAATATGTAGGCTGATTTGTTGTTTTCAAATGGCCTGAATGATAAAGAAAAAGTAGACCACATTTTTTGTTGTTGTTTTGCACAACATTTTTGTGAAATTAATTAATCTGAATATTTGATTTGTATCTTGTAGGTCTATGTATATGGTGTCAAGCAGCAGAGACTTTAACAGATCAGCTAGTAAATTTGGGGCAAAATGTGACCATAAACTGTGATCTTGAAAATGAGGTTTTTTGGTTTTTACTGAAACTTCCATATTCTTCGTTTAAGATATTACGCTCTTTCTCAAATCCAACTCCTTTTTACTACAGTGAACCTTACAGACAACAATATTCACTGACCTCTAAAAATAATCTGTTCATAAATAGTCACTATGAATGAGTTAGGAGTTTATTTCTGCATGAGCACAGATGGAGACCCACAATTCAGCAATGCCACCAGACTGTACAACATTGGTAAGTGCACTATTGCTAGTTGAGTCATTCAGTATAGTGATTATTTAGAGGTTATTAACTATTTGTGATGTTATTCCTTCCCTACAGAACCCACTTCACCAACTGAGTGTCAGCAAAATCATACATCAGTGAAGTACATTCAGCAGAATCAGACATCATGGCAGACTCTTACCCTCATATCTGGCCTGTTAAATGCTGTTTTGGTCGTTATTGTCATAGGTAAGTTTTCATTAGTGTAAAAAAAGAATCAACTCAATGTTGCTTTATTACTAGTTCTAAAGTGAAGTTTTTCAAATTAGTAATGGAGGCTTGGGCTCAGCTGTTAAACTGTCAAACAGAGTTTGAATCTGTGGCAGAAGGAAGTAGTTATGCACAAAAGAGCGTTTTCAAAGATACTCCATTGTTTTTGTGTCACAGAATGTAGTTTTAAAAGTTTTTTAGGTGAGATTGTATGTGTTAAGACTTCAAATACGCAGTTTGTTAATACAGATAACATCTGTTTAAAAATTTGCTTTGACGCTTTCAGAGATGTGAGCTCAAGTGGCCATTTAGCACTCATGATCCCGTCAAGAGCAGCCTCACCTCGGCCAGATCTTTTGGAATTTGCTGTTGGCTCTAAAGTCTCTATAGTTGTTAAACATAAGATATAATTCATTTTGGGTAAATCTAACAGGCAGTCTTCAGTCTCAGAGCAAATAGTTTTGGCTAAAGGCAAAATCTCAGTGTTTTTGAATAAGTAATGGAGGATATACAGCCATATCACACAGCTACAAGTGGGATATTGCTCATATATCATGGACAAAAAATTTTAAAATTAGTTCCATAACTTATTTGTGGCCATGTTGTACTAGTTTGTTCCCTTGTTTTAACTGAGTTAAATCGTTGATATTTATTATGGCATTTGCTAAAGATTACATTTAACATTCAATTACTTTGGTTTCAAAGACTAATTTTAAATGAACGTTAGATGACGGTAATCTAAATGCAATATAAACAAATGAGCATGCAATTTAATATAAAATATCAGCCAATAGTAATTAAAAAAAAAAGAAAAAAAAATGTAATATTGGTCAATAACCCGACTCACTCTTAAGGCAATCTGTATCTATTTTAAATTTTTGGCAAATTGGTGGCAAAATGGTATGAATTTGTATAATCTCATTCATATATTTTAATATAATTTGCTTATGTACTATTTTAGGGCTGCATTTTTGTTTACTTTTTTTTTTTTTTTTTTTGTATTATATTAGTTAGAATTAATTAAGAATTAATTAGTTCTTACAAATTTCAAAAATCACTTCCTCGTAAAATAGTTACGTTTTATCATAATATCAAGTTGAAAACCAGTAAGGACAACCAATAGTATACTGATATATTGTGCATCGCAAATAAAAAAAAAAAGTGTTATAATTGCGTAAATATGTATCATTTTATTAAATTCTCAGGACTATTGAAGGTTTTTGCTTGTAGAAATAAAAGGCCTGCAGAACTCTCACAACAACTTCATAACAGTGATCTACAGCTGACACAAGTTATTCAACAGCAACTACATCCAAACCTGTCACAGGTACATTATGTGAGTCTATCTATCTATCTATCTATCTATCTAAAACTTTTTTTGCTCATTGTTCTTTCAGCATGCTGAGCAGTACTCTTCCCTGTTGTGTACGAATAATCATCCAACCAACAGCACTTATGTTGCTTTGCAGCTGCCAAAACCATAAGCCGAAGCATACAGCTGACCCGATAATAACTTCACAGCATTTAAGAACAAACTGAAAGTGTTGCGGTTGTCCAAGCACACATGCAGTTGATGGATGTGCACTGTGGTTTGGTTTGCGTTAGAAAAAGTGTTGCATCTAACAAGTGTTCTGTACTATAACCTAGTGAAGAGTTTTTTTTTTTTGTTTGTTTTTTTTTTAACCTTTTGTGTTGTACTAGATATGTAAATCTTTAGATCTTCAGTCAGTCATAAGATGCATATGGAACATGTGGAGGTGGAGACAGCCACACAAATGTCTAGATCTAAGATAAGCAGAGTAATAACACCAGTATTTGCCAACTGTGAATACGTACAGTTGTTCTCAACATGCTGTCGGCTAAGTTTTCAACCCACACTGCTGCTGTAGCTGTAATTCAGTAACAAGTTCAAAAAAGTAACATATAACAGCATTTCTGGCTTTGACACACTGTAGCAGAGATATACACAAAAATAAGTGATCCATCTCTCATTTTATCCATCAAGCGTCTGATCTCTTAATTAATATTACACTCAGTAAGATATGTAAATATAAAAACGAAAGAATTCATTTGTTTTCAGTTACTGATATAATAACAGGGCTGTGTACATAAAAAAAAAACAAAAAAAACACAGCTATACACCTCTGCACATTCATGTGATAGGACGTATAGTCCAGCTTCAAGTGATGTTTGAGGTGATTGTATCAGAAGTTTAACTGCTAGAGAAAATGGTTCTCGCTTTAGTTTTGCTTTGTTTATGGTTGTGGAATTTCGATGGTATGTATTTAAAGATTTTATGCATTCAGTTCTTGCAATACAGAGAAATATAATGTTATGTAAATTTGCAAGTACTACGTGTCAACTAGCAGTTTTTATGAAAGAAAAAAATAGTGTTTCAGTTTTTTCTCATCTATGTCAAATTTGTCTGAAATGCTGCTCTACCTTTTTGCAGAGGATTAAAGAAAATAAAAGGCAATTGTTAAATTTAAATGTGTTTCAGGGGTGTTTGGTGTTGTGTCAGGTGAAATGAAGACTTTGTCAGTGATGGAGGGAGATTCTGTCACTCTACACACTGATACTGACATACAGGGAAATGATGCAGTGATACTGTGGATGTTTGGACATGAAAACCCAGATATTGTTATTGCCGAAATCGATAGAGAGGCAAATATCAGTTATGTTACTGATGAGAGATTTAGAGACAGAGTGAAGATGGACAGTAAGACTGGATCTGTCACCATCACCAACATCAGAACCACAGACTCTGGACTTTATAAAGTAGACATCACCACAAATCCAGTAGTAGTCAAAACCTTCAGTGTTACTGTCTATGGTGAGTATAGATTTTGGTCTTTTCTCTCCAGGTTTAAATTTTGACAAGGTTTGTTACAATTAAAAAAAAAATCTCAGTAATCTTAGAATGAGAATATTAATCTAAAAATCTGTAGTTGCTTGTTTACTCGAACTTCTCTTCTTCCTCTGATATTTTCCAGCTGTTCTTCCTGTTCCTGTCAAGGACCAACCACACATATAAACACTCAGGGTCGTAAAAATTCACACACAGACAGGGTTGTAAAAATTCTGTCATAATCTATTACCCGTCAAATTAATTTTCATGTTTTAATTACAATAACACATTTAATTGCTTTTATTTTCATTCACATTTTTTAATCATGAATCTACAAGATGATATAGGCTTATACATTTATTTTGAAGAGAACAGATAAACAGAGACTGTTCTACACCAGACCCGTAGTGACAGCTGAGGACACTAAAATATTTCTTGATTTTAATAGATTCTCATTTTTATGAACCAATATACATTCTTAAATGCCATACGATCTTTTGGTTTGTGCTGTTTTCAGCTGATGAATGAAACATAGTGCGCCTCCCTTCCAATAAATTGCAATAGTCTAAGCTTTGTGCTTTGTTACTTTTGATATGAAAAGGATTCGTGACAGTTTCGTGTTTGTTCTGTATTCCGTGTTCTGCTGCTACACTGGAGCGTACTCCACCAACTGGACAGGAGTGGGAATTACTGCTACAATTTACAATAGATCATCCTCAGTGTAATCCTTCAAAGTGACGGATGGCCTTCAGATTTTTCCGTCACTGATAAATAAAAATTCCGTCAATGACAGAGAATTTTCGGTTAACGCGACCTCTGATGCTGACTTACATTTTATTAATCACCAAGGACCACGACTTTAGATTTGGATAGTTTGGTTAGAGTCCTACACTGACAAAGTCAAAAACCATCACCTGTGTGATAAAACACAACCATTCCATACTGCTGATGTACCCTTTGATAAAATTAATGTATGATGTACTGGACATGCAATGATGGAGTGATTTAGGTAAAAAATAAAGAATTAAAAACAATTAAAACATTTATTTATTTATTTATTATTATTATTAGTAGTAGTAGTAGTAGTAGTAGTAGTAGTTTACATTTTATTTATAGACTAACGCCCAAAATTTATGGTGCAGTCTAGTAAAGCTCACAGTTTCCTAAGACAACAAACAAACAGACCTTGAGCAAAATTTTTGCAAAATCAGTTTGCCCAGTATAGTATTGCGTACTAAATAATAAGTGCTCAAAATGTCAAGATATGCAAGTATTCGATTGCAAAGATTGTTTTCTATTTGTGATGGAAAAACAGAGCTTAAAAGAAAAAAATGACTACACGCCTGTGCGCGTTCACGGGATAGGACGTGCAATCCTGTCTAGGAACATCAAGCGATTTCTGTGCTGATAGCAACAGAAGCTTTTGACACATTTAACGGCTAAGGAATATGACTTTCACTTTAGTTTTGCTGCGTTTATGGTTGTGGCATTTGGATGGTAAGTATCTACGGTTTTTGTATGCATTCACATCTTACTGTACGAGTAAATTAACATTATGTAAACTCGCAGCAAAAACATTAACGCGGAGAACGTATAATAGGAACGTAAGCTATACATTTTCGTGCGACACAACAACAGGATCTTTTGTTAATAAAGCTTATTTCAGTTTATTCAGTCTATCTGCGTTAAGACTGTTTATGAATGTGTTTCAGGGGTGTTTGTGTCAGATGAAATGAAGACTTTGTCAGTGATGGAGGGAGATTCTGTCACTCTACACACTGATACTGACATACAGAGAAATGATGCAGTGATAGAGTGGATGTTACAAAGTAGCCAGAAAGAAATGCTAATTTTAAAGAAATATGTCAGATGGATTTACAGGCTTTTGCATCTGAACTCTTCATATATTCTTGTAGCTTCGTAAAATTACAGTTGAATCACTGATGTCACATGGACTACTTTGTCAGCCATCCCGGTACTTTCTGGGCCTTGAATGTGGTAGCACCCTCGCTGTATATAGGAGGGCCAGAGACCTCTCTGATTTCATCAGAAATATCTTAAATAGTGTTCCAAAGATGAAACCTCTTGTGGGTTTGGAACAACATGAGGGTGAGTAATGTTAATTTTTGGGTGAACTAGCCCTTTAAGGATGCTGCTAGACATGAGGATGGTACTGTTGATCTTGATGATTACACATCAGATGTAACCAGCTACATTAGGACATGCACCAACTATACAGTACCTTCTAAGAATTCTAAGATCCGGTCATTTCCTAATTAAAAACACTGGATAAACGGTGAAGTTCGATCATGGCTGCGCACATGCTCTGCTGCATTTGTTTCAGGTAATGTCATTGACTATAAGAATGCCAGGTACGATCTTTGAAGAGCCACAAGGAATGCCATGAGAGACTACAGCCATCACTGCACAACTAGTGGGGATCACAGAATATCACAGACTATCAGAGCAAGGGCAGGTATGAGTGCTCTGACAACCGCTTTACACCCGACGAATTCAGTGAATTCTTTGCACACTTTGAAGTTTCCTACAGCGAATTGGTTTTGTCAAAGGGAACGCAAAAAGCGCACCGTCATTTACGATTTCATCTGAAGTTGTGGCTATCAGAAAAATAAACACACAGAAATCAGCCAGCCCAGACAACATCCCCGGTCGGGTCCTCAAAACCTGCTCAGCTGCAGACACACAAGCCATGACTCCCACCTCCTTGAAGAGTACCACCATCCTTCCACTGCCTAAAAACAGCAAAGCAGCCTGCCTCAATGATTTCCAGCCAGTTGCACTAATACCAACAGTGATGAAGTGCTTCATGAGTTACATCAAGACCTTTATTCCAAATAACCTTAGATCCACTTCAGTTCGCATACAAACCAAATAGATCTACAGAGGATGCCGTTAACGCAACAATTCACATTGCCCTCACACACTTGGAGAACAAAGACAGCTATGTTTGAATGCTGTTTATAGATTATAGTTCTGCATTTAACACAGTGATTCCATCAAAGCTCACCCATCAGCTTCACACACTTGGTATGCCACTCACCCTTTGCAGCTGGGTTCAGGACTTTCTAACAGGCAGACCACAGACTGTCAGAACTGGGAATCATACATCTGAAATGGCCAGCAATGAGTTCAGATCTGAATCCCATAGAACACCTGTGGAGAGATCTCAAAACAGCAGCTGGGAGAAGGCATCCTTCAAATCTGAATGACCTGGAGCCGTTTGCAGATTTCAGTTATATTTTCCAATGTGGGTTCTACCAAATATTAAGTTAAGGGTGCCAATAATTATGTCCAGTGGATTTTTGGGGTTCTGTGTGGAATTTGACTTTTGTTTTCTGTCTTTTGTGTTGTTCCAATGCAAACAAAATAAATAAATAAATAAACATGTGAGTACCAAAACATTTGCAACTACAACAATTTTCTGAGAGAAGGGTTGCATTTTCTGACAGAATCGCAAGGGTGCCGATAATTTTGGCCATGACTGTAGCAACAGAGTCTGAGACAAATCTGGCTTAAATTTGAACATTCATATATCAAACTATACTATGTCAAACTATATCAAACTACTTCCTCCTTAGTGAGAAAGACACAACAGCACCTCTAGGCAGACAAATAATTTAAGGGAAGCAGCAGAGGAAATAAAATCCTCTGTGTCAACACTAGAGGTCAGTAAACTGTAATCACTGGAGGTAAGTCTATGAGACATTTAGTCAGTAATGGAGCCCTTTTAGTGCATGTATTATTTATTTTAAATATATAAATATATATTTTGATCATCTGATTATATATAATATTATTTTATGGTATTACTATATTCAGTATGTTGGTTTACTGGTGTTACTGTCTTCCAGCCTTGTCAGTCTAACCTTTTTCTGGTTTTGGGTAATTTTAGCTATAGCCTGAGTTTAAACCAGCTAAGACAAGCAACCCATCTTACGCTAATAAGAATATTAAATGCAAAATTCCACAATATTTATTATGTTGCTGATCAATTTAAGTTCACACAATCTTGCTGTTCATCAGTATCTCTGGATTATAAAATGACTATAAATAACCAGTTGTCTCAAGGGCAGAAGCTTATTCTGCCACCTAGTGGTAAAGATTACATAACTGAACACTGATGGTAGGAGTTTAACTTTTACTTTTGCATACACATTCTTGTAGTACTCTACTGTAATGACCAGGAATATTTAGCTGAATGTGTTTTCTTAAGTCACTAAATTCACAATTATATGTTAAGTATATTACTATCTGTTTCTTGTACTGTAAATGTGATAGTTTCAAATGTCTTTCAGACAACATCTTAAGTACATCATTTATATTCTGACCAGATCAATTTATCCTTTTTGGCTTTAGATAGAGATTTGTGCAGTATTTACAAAAGTATAATAAATTCATAAAATTATGATTATCGAGGCGGTTTATAAATGAGCCACAAACCAGCAAGGTGGAAGCAAAGAGAGAATGAAACCACTTCCTGGTGTGTTACACTTGAACTGGATGTAACCCCTTAAAAAACAATTTTAAAAATTCACAATAAAAAAAAAAATATTTTAAAAACGAAGATAGAACTCAGAATCAAACTTAATTCTAATACTTCAATATGACACATGTGCACTGTGTTTTTTTTTTTTTCATAAATATGGCCAATTTAGTTTGAGTCAAACTGTTGTGGTCTGAGCTTTGTTTTGGGTCAACACACATATGTGAACTAGATGAATGTGGTTTATTCTTTTGGATGAACAAAATATACTTGTTCCTGATAATGCGTCTATTAATGGATGTGTGTGGTTAGTTTGCATGTGTAGTTTCTGAGTAAAAAAAAATCTGGTCCAACCGTATCCAACCGCTGGTAGCTTGACAGTGTGAGTCCAGCAAGGAGAAGGCCAAAAGCCATTGATATTGTGCCATTAAAAACACAGCCTGAGGTTATTCAATGGGTGTAACATTTGATAGAATCAGTGGATGATATATTAATGTACAGACAATGTAAAGATACTGTGAATTAATGCTTGTTCAAGCTATATTTCAACATACTGAGATGCATATTTCCACAAAAGTTTTGAGCCTGTCCAGCAGAATCAGATATTTATGGTTTAAAAAATGTATTGTAGTGAATGAGTGAAGTTGATTATTAAGATATAATATTCCTGGATGTGATGAACATTCAAATCAATTTTGACACAAACATAATTTGCAACATATCTTAATTTATGCTGACAGTATTTTTAGATGTTTGATGATTTAGGTCAGTTTAAATATATATATATATATATATATATATATATATATTTAAATATCAAGATACAAACAAATCTCTATGAAATGAAAAAATGAAAAATCTTTAAAATGGCTTTAAGGTTTATCAAAATACACAGCACTGCAAGTATAGTGTCTCTTTTGGTAAATGGAAAAATCTGTGACCACACAGAAGGCAAATGAGAGGCATGTGACAACACTGTTGGCTGATTGTGTTTGACATCTCACACACATGCAAACCACATTAGAACTACAATAAACTCTTTTACTTTTCTTTTTATCTTTTCAGTGGTGTATTTTTCAAGGTGTTTTTTTTTTTTTCTAAAGAACATTTACTTTTTATGAATTTATATTTTATTATTTATATTTTTTATGAATTCTTCTTTTTTTTCTTATTTTTATTATATTATATATAAATAATCAAACATCATCAACATACGATCAGATCCCTTGAACACAGCTGACGATGCTTTGAAGTGACACTTCGTTATACAAATACGTTTTCCTTTCAATTTCTTTGCTTCACTTGCATTTCTTGCAACCCTAAGGGGGTAGAGCAGAGATGCGAGGAAAGGAAGCGAGAAAAGGAAATGAGCATGAGCATTGGTGTTGTAGGTGAAGACATCAAGATCCAAAAGAGTACAGACAAAAATTCAAATTTCATTTTACCAAAAATAATTTGATGTTTAGATTGTCAAAAAATGGTCAATTGTCTATTTATCGACTCCCCTTGATACATGTTAATGCTAAATATTCAGACAACAAGGTTATGAAGAACATGGTAAAATACCGTAAATACACTCGAGCACTTCATACCTTGTCAGTCCTCTGAGAAAAGTGCAATTATAAATACAAAATTGTAATTGCAATTATAAGCCTCCCTCTCCCACCACCTCTGCACCAGTCCCTACAATCACCACCGCTGTGTCCTTTGCCAGTTTCCATCAGCGTCGCCGAGTCCCGGACTCCACCTTGGCCCTCCTGTCTTCTCCCTCCATCATCTCCACCCTGGACTCTGTTCGTTGTCCTCCTTCCGGGGGTCCGTCCTCTGCCTGAACCTCCTCCAGTACTGTCTGCCTGCCTTCCTGCCAGCCCTTTGCCATCCCCTGTCAGCATCCCACATCCATTCCCCTTTTAAAAACACTTTTAAGTTGTCTTAAGTGAAGCCTATTTTTTTTTGGTATTATTCAAAGAACACGTATGTTCATGCTTAATTCAAAACCAGAAGCCTAATCATACTGTTTCAGAACTCAAGATTTTCAATTTGTGTTCAGTGTTGTGGTTTAACTGAAGCTGTGATCTGATTGGTCATATGCGCTCTGGTGGGTTCATGACATCAAAGCCAGAATAAATTTGCTTTCATCATCAAACATGGCAAAATCAGACACTCTAAAACAAGAACAAAGCTTATTTCTTGATGAACAGTTGTTATAAAGTTACAAAATAACTTACAATTTAATGTGAGTATACGAACACCAGTGTTATAGTGTTAAGAATATGAGCAAATCAGATCTTATCTTACCATTTATCAAGATTCAGCTTTCATGTTTAAAAGTGCTAAGATCACACATAAAAACAAAGGTGCTAGTTTTTTTTTTTCAGCACACTGACAAGTTTGTGAGTCAAACAGAAACCTGTTGTGGTCTGAACTTTATTTGAGTCAGTATAGCACATAGGTCAACTAGATGAATGTGGTTTATTCTGTTGGATGAACTAATGGTACTTGTTCCTGAGTGTCTATGTGTGTGGTTGGTTTGCATGTGTAGTCCATTTTGTCCAACCGTCAATTTGAACCTTGCAGTCTGATGTCTGTTTTCCTCTAAGCAGAACAGCTGTAATGTAAAATATATGTTCTATTAGAGATTTCTAAAGAATAGGTGACTATTACATTTACATAATTTTGAAACCCCAGGTGATAATGTTGTAAATGTTCAGTTTCCTGTACAGTATAACCGTTTCACTTTATAAAACCTTAAAATATAAACAGGTATTAATCTGGTATTAATTTTGTGTTCCCACTATGTGCCTTTTTATTTTATTTATTTATTTTTATCTATTTATTTATTTATTTTGATTCTTAAATACTGGTAGCTGCTGACTTACCTTTTTTATTAATCACGAAAGACCATGATTTTAGCTAAACAACAACAACAACAAAAACATCTTTACTGTTCTACTGTGAAACAAAGTCACCTACATACACCTATACCTACTATATATTATTTTTGGGTAACCCATGCTTTTAAGTGGCTAAAGCTGGTAACTGGGAGGTAGGCTAGTTGGTTAGTGTCCTACACTGAGAAAGTCAAAAACCATCATCTGTGTTAAAACACAACCATTCCATACTGTTGATGTACCCTTTGATATAATCAATGTATGCAAACTAATTAGTAATGTACTGGACTTGCAAAGATGGAGTGATTTGGGTTAAAAAGAAATATTTTAAAAGTAATTTATTATTATTATTATTATTATTATTTTACATTATATTTATAGACTAACACCCAAAATTTAAGGTTCAGCAGTCCTTAAGCAAAATGTGAACACAATCCATTTGCACAGTATTAGTGTTTATTAAATAATAATTGTTCAAAATATTAAGATATGTAAATATTGGATTTTAAAGATTGTTTTGTATTACTTATAACATAACAGAGCCTAATTTGAAAAAAAAAAAAAAACGGTTACTCGCCTGTGCGTGTTCACGCAATAGGACGTGCCATCCTGTCAAAGAACATCAAGCGATTTCTGTGCTAAAAGCCACAGAAGTTTTTGACAAATCAAACGGCTAAGGAATATGACTCTCGCTGTAGTTTTTCTGCGTTTATGTTTATGGCATTTGGATGGTAAGTATCTAAGGTGTTTTATGTATTCACTTCTTACAGTACGAGTAAATTGACATTATGTAAACTCGCAGCAAAAACATTAACGCGCGGAACGTATAATCAACATAAACGAATTATTTATTGTGCGAATAAATAGAAAATTTTTTTAGTAATAAAGTGTATTTCAGTTTATTCACATCTATCTGCATTAAGATAGTTTATGCCACCCTTAGACACAACGCGAAGGCTTAGGTTCCTTTTACAGATGTTTAATGCACACATCGACACGGACATCAGCGCCAACATCAGCGCCAACATCAACACCAACATCAACACCGTGGAACTAAAACAGGACGAATATATAACAAACATCAGTCACACATTCAATTACACGGAAAACACGCATATGACTTTAAACTGGTAAATTAACAAAAAATACATTGACATACCACTTTTGCCTGCTTGTGCGCTAAGAGGGGGGGTATGTCTTGAAGTTTCTTGATCGAATGTGTTACAAATGTAAAGAGAAACACCTTAAATCTTTAGACGATAACATCGTTCCATCTCTTCATGCACATGACCAAAACAGGAACTGCCATATAAGGGCAAGATGGGAATAAAATAAAACATAACCCAAAAACTCTTAGAAAGAATCAGTCTTGCTCATATACACGACAATTAAGTATGAAAATCATAATAAACATTATAAAATAATCAAAATGTAAAATTATACAAATTAATAAAGTTATCGCAATAAGGGAGTGTCTAAATGTACAAGCGCCATCTAGTGGAAACAGACTTAAACTCACCAAACATTGTGACAGCAAATACACTCCCACCATCACACTATGTGTGATTCTTAATAGAAATTATGAATACTCCAGTAACTTTTCATGAACTTAACATTCAGAAGAAATTTTGTACATGCTAAGCATACACAGATAAATCACTCTCATCATACATAACCCTTTACTCAGCTTCGAGTAATAACACTGTTTTGTGTATGGGTCTTTCTAGGTAGACTGACTTGCTTGTGCGTGCACCCTTACTATCCAGTGTTGCATCACTAACAAGAAGTTTAAGTCTTCTCACTCTTCCATCAGTCCCTGGGAAGACTTCTACCACCTTGGCTAGCTTCCACTGATTCCGTGGTGCTAAGTCATCTTGGAGCAGAACAATATCATTTATCTTAGCATTTCTCCTGCTCTTATTCCACTTATTTCTCTGCTGCAAGCTCAACAGATATTCTTTTCTCCACCTGGTCCAAAACTCATTCGCCAGAAACTGAACTCTCTTTCATCTCTTCCGAAGATAGAGATCCTCCCTTACAAACTCTCCCGGAGGTGGTGCAATGATAGTTGACTTCATTGTTAGTATATGGTTCGGCGTCAATGGTTCTGGTCCCACAGGATCATTGATGTGCTCTAAGGACAATGGTCGACTACTGACAATCGCCATTACTTCATACATGAACGTTCTTAAGGAGGAAGTGTCCAGTCTTGCTGCAGACTGGTCTAGGATAGAAGTCAGTACACACCTTACAGTCCGGATCTGTCTCTCCCAGACACCACCCATGTGACTGGAAGCAGGCGGGTTCATGACAAAGGTACAGCCTAACTCCTTCACACGTTCTTGGTCCATTCCCTTCATCAACTCCAGGAACTCTCCTTTTGCACCAATAAAATTAGTACCTTGATCACTATGCAGCTGACTTACATTGCCACGTATTGCAATGAAACACCGCAATGCGTTAAGAAAAGCATCAGTGCTAAGATCATCCAGTACCTCAAGATGAACAGCTCGCGAACACATGCAGGTGAACAGGAGTCCGTATCTCTTCAGCTCTCTCCTTCCCTCTTTAACATAGAACGGTCCAAAGCAGTCCATGCCACTATAGGTAAAAGGAGGGGTAGTTTCCATCCTCTCCGGTGGCAGATCAGCCATCTTTTGCTCCTGGTTACATTTCCGTAACTTCCTACACTTCACACATTTGTAGATAAGAGATGACACTTCACTGCTGCATCCCAAAATCCAAATGCCATTAGAGCGAATTTCATTTAGGGTCATGCCTCGACCTTGATGTTGCACTTTCTCATGGAAGTGTTTTATGAGTAGATGAGACACATGATAACCTTTAGGAAGAATGGCCGGATGCTTGACATGAGGATGAAGCTCAGCCTGTGTCAGTCTTCCTCCCACCCGTAAGATGCCGTGATGATCAATAAACGGACTTAACTTGTACAGCTTATTGGACTGACTTGAATTAACTTCCTTCCCTTGTCTTAAAGATTTAATTTCATCATCGAACACTTCCTCTTGGATTGTACGAATTATGAATTGCTCAGCATCCTTTCTTTCTTCAAGTGTTGTGGCTTTGTTGGATCTTTCTACTAAACCCTTCACACTCCTTGCACAACGTTTGAGTCTAGCTATGGCTTTCACTGCCCTGTTCCAATCCGAAAACCTTTGTAGGCGATCTGACAGAGAAGTCCCTTCCTTTGCCTTGGTTGTAAAAACGTGTGCCCTTTTGAGTTCTGGGTCGTCTTCATCAACCTCTCCCACCTTAATATCTTCTTTAGGGAGTTCTCTTTGCCATAGGAAACTTGGACCAGTAAACCAGTTAGACACTATGAGCTCCTTTACAGTGAGCCCACGAGAAGCATGGTCAGCTGGGTTCTGATCTGAAGCAACATATCTCCACTGGCTAGACTCAGTACTTGTCCTGATCTGCTGAATTCTATTGGCTACAAATACATGGAACCGTCTTGCATTGTTGTTAATATAGCCAAGGACAACTTGGGAATCAGTCCAGTAGTATTCACAGACACCATGCAATTCTAGTTCTCTTCTGAGCAGATCACCAGTTCTTGTGGCTACAACTGCAGCCGAGAGCTCCAATCTTGGAATTGTTGTTACCTTTGTTGGGGAAACTCTTGCTTTACCCATAACGAGAGTGCAGTGGACTTCACCAGACTTGGTCACAGTTCTGAGGTATGAACATGTCCCGTATCCTGACGCGCTGGCATCAGCAAAATGGTGTAACTCATATTGCTGGACATCTTTGAATGTTGATGGGACATAGCAACGAGGTATCTTTACCAAGGACAAGTTATGGAGGTCTCGTAGCCAAGCTTCCCAATGGGGCCTGAGGTCATCAGGAAGTGGTTCGTCCCAGCCTATCTTGTCATTACACATGCTTTGCAAGATCCTCTTCCCAACCAAAATGAAGGGAGCGACGAATCCAAGAGGATCGAAAATGGAAGCAACCGTAGACAGCACTCCTCTTCTAGTAAAAGGATTTTCCTTTACTAGTACTCTGAAATGGAACTCGTCTGAAGCTATGCACCAATGGACTCCTAATGCCCTTTCTATTTTTGGTTCTCCTAGGGCCAAATCAAAGTCAGTTGCACCTTCAGTGCATTCCTCTTTTGGGATTGTGGCAATCACCCTTTTGCTGTTGGTGATGAATTTGTGCAAGTGAAGCTTCCCGGTATCGCAGAGATCCCTGGCCTCCTTCACCAGCTGGATGGCCTCTGCTTCCGTGTCCACACTTGCCAAGCCATCGTCAACATAAAAATTACGCTGAATAAATTTCACTGTGTCTTGATTAAATTTGCCTTCACCTTGTGAGGCGAGGTACTTCAGCCCGAAGTTTGCACATCCAGGCGAGGAGGCAGCTCCGAACAAGTGGACCTTCATGCGAAAAACTGATGGTGGAGCTTCCATGTTGCCTTCTTCCCACCACAAGAACCTGAGGTAGTCACGATCCTTTGGGGCAACATAAAACTGATGGAACATACGCTCCACATCACACATGATGGCTACCTGCCCTTTCCGGAAGCGACACAAGACTCCAACAAGAGTATTTGTGAGGTCGGGTCCAGTCAGCAGATTCTCATTCAGAGAAGTATTCTGAAACCTTGCCGAGCAATCAAAGACAACTCGGATTTTGCCTGGCTTCTGTGGGTTATAAACCCCATGGTGAGGGATATACCATGCTGGTTGATTGCTTAACTCCATCTCTGGGACCTTTTCGGCATCACCTCTTGCTATTATGTCCTTCATGAAAGCTAGGTAATCCTTGAAGTACTGTTCATCTCTCTTTAAACGCTTCTCTAAGGATCTGAGTCGATGCTCTGCACACACCTTGTTGTTCGGCAAGTCCGGTCTCTCACCCTTAAAGGGCAGTGGCATCTCATAGTGCCCATCTTGCAGCTGCTTAATGCCTTCATTTAACTTTGTTAGAAACTGTAGGTCTTCTTGTGATGCAGAAGCGTCCTCGTTATTCCTTTCAACAAAGTCTGACTCAAAAACCTTCAGTATCTCTGCTGGGGTGATCATCTCCTTAACCTTGTTCCTGCGTATGAAGCAGACTTCAGACTTGAGCTTATGAGAAGGTTTGCCAGCTGGCAAAACTTGCTTCGTAATAATCCTATGACTTACACCTATTTCATAGTCACCAAAACTTCTATTTCGTAGTCACCATCGCAGTGGTTGCATCCGATGATACTCCAGCCTAAAAGAGATCTTTGTGCAAAAGGCTGATCTTCGCTACCTCTAAGAACATCTCTGGGGAGTAAGGCTTGAGGACAGTTATAGCCTATTAACAAACCTATTTCACAATCAAGTGCAGGAGCCATTTCATCTGCCAGATGTTCTAAATGAGGCCAGTTCCTTGCAGTTTCACAAGTGGGTATATGAGATCTGTTTGCAGGTATATAGTCTCTAGTATAGGTTGTTGGAAGTTGAATTTTCACTTCAGACTTAATGCCTCTTACTTGTAGTCCATTTAATTTGTGACTGGACACGACCTTCGTCTTAGAAGTTATTGTAGAAATCTTGAGTTTGACTGGCTCCTTTTTAGCATCCAGTGTCTCAGCTGTGTCCTTTAAAATGAAAGTTGTGTCGCTTTGGGTATCCAGCAAGGCGTACACTAAAATCTCTTTCCTTGGTTCTGCTATAGTTGAAACATACACTGGAATGATAGAGGAAGTGTAAGTGCCATTCCTTTCTCTAACCACTCTGTTTGAAGTCACAGGCATAGGCTCTTGTATCCTCTGTGATTCAGTTGTTCCGTCCGCAGTGTCTTGATTAACCCTTGACTGATCTTGATTAATTCTAGCTCTTTGTCTTGGGCCTTTATTTACCCTATCCTGATGTAAGCACGTTGGATGATACCTTTCACATTTTTCACACACACTCCTAGAGGTGCAGCCTTTAGAGTTATGACCAGCCTTAAGACAGCCAAAGCACAATTTCTCAGACTGTACAAACTTCAATCTTTCTTCAACTGGTCTTTCCATAATCTTGCGACACTTATGAAGAGTGTGGCCATGTCTCTTACAAAAGACACACATGATGCTAGTCCTTTCACTGGAACTAGTGATAAATGTCTTAGCACTTGAGTTGCGATTCCGCTGAAACTTAGATTGATCCTGATCAGTTTGCTTGAATCTCTCTTGTTCAACTGGTTTTATTGCTTGCAGAGAGGTGATAGGATTGCATGCGATTCTGGCTTCCTTATTCAGAAATTCAACAAAGAATTTGAAATCAGGAAATCCTTTGTATTCATCTTGGAACTTGGTAACTGCTCTATTCCAACGTGAACTCAACCACTCTGGCAATTTAGCTGATATCCTTTGATTTTCAACACAGTCATTCAGAGCTTGTAAACCTTGAACATAAGGCATGGCTGATTCAACGCTGCTCAGGAAATCTACAAATTCCCGGAGATCTTTGGTATCTTTGGTAGCAATCTTGTGCCATGACTGTATTTTGTCACGGTACGACTTGCCAACTACAAATGGATTGCCAAACCTATCTTCAAGTATGTTCCAGGCAGCTATGTAGGCCGCTTCTGTTCCAACCAGGAAATGTCCTTCGATAGCTTTCTTGGCTGTGCCACTCACATACTTCCGTAGAAAGAAGAGCTTTTCTTGGGCTGGCAAGTTCTTGCGATCAATTAACGTCTGGAAGGACAGTTTCCAATCATTATACTTTAGAGGTTCTCCTGAGAAAACAGCAGGTTCTGGAATTGGAATCCTATTGGCTGTAATAGCTTCAGCGAGTGCCCTCACAAGATCATTAGAGGCTTCATTGGAAGCAGCTAATGCATCTGACTGAGATACATGAGCTTGAATGAGTGGAACCCTTTGAGGAGAATAAGAAGGTTGATTTAAAGGAGCAGTGACCTGAGTATGCATGACTGGCTGAGAAAGAGATATAGGAATGCTTGGTTGAGAGAGATAGTCTTCTTGTTTTTGTTGAAGAAGAGGAGCAGAATGCATTTTTTCCTCATCATCATCGATGTTTTCAGCATAAACTTGTAGCCTTGCTTGCGCTGCATTATGTCTTTTTAGTTCTTCCAATCGTTCTACTTCCTTCTTCTTTTGTTCCAACATTATTTTCCTGAGATTACTTTCAGAGATGAATTGGGCTCTTTTCCTAGCATTCTCGGCTTCTATTTCCCTTTCTTGAGCTTCTCTCTCAGCCATTAACCTTTTATCCTCTGCCTCAAGTTTCCGGATTTCCTCTTCATATTGATGCTGTGTTTTCATTATTTTAATCACCTCTTGTGTAGCTGCTACTTCAGCCGCTGCTTCTTGTCTTTTTTGTAAAGAATCATGGGAAGACTGACTGGACATCTTAGAAACAGACTTTGACTTACTGGAGGTTGCTGAGATGATGCTGGATACAGTGGCTTCAAACACTGAATCCGAATCAGGCCAGGGTATGTTCTCAGGATCTCCGTTGAGAAAGCGTTGAGCCTTTTCATTTGCAGTGCTAGTAATGGCAAGACAAGTGTCATTTTTTCTTCGAATGTCTGGTTCAGGGCTCGTGAGACTTCTTATGTCACCATAAATATGGTCGACCTCAGACTGAATGACATTAATGGTGCTCACAACCTCTAAAATCAAATCTGCATCATCTTTGCTCTTCATAGCTCTTTTCAAACCATTGATGTGATACTTCCATCTTCTATACTTCTGTTCGAAGCTTCCTTTCAGATTGTTCAGTCTAGCATCTTGCAATGTTTTACCTTTTTCGGTGAGCATGCGTACACGCTGACTTCTTCTGATGTCTGGTAACTGTGTATTGTCCGCGCCCACCTGAGGTTGTTGTACTTGTGCAGCCACTTCAACATGCTCAGCTATATCAGCCTGCTGTGGTGGGATAACTTGCTCTGCATCATCAACTTCTTGTTCTGCAGGATCTGCACAGATAGCTTCTTTAGTGGACAGTACTGTTTTTTCACTTGTATCTGACATGTTAATTTGTACTGCACTATAATGTGATATTTAAAGGGATAGTCTAAAGTTCTAGTGCATGTGACTAAAATCTCATTTAGACTTGTGTGATTCAACCATGTAAATTATAAACTATAGAACTGTGAAATTGCAGAAGCATAAATACAGCTTGTAAAATGTGAATACTCAGGATTATCAAGTATACAAAAACTTAAACAGAAAATTTCAACGTCAGTCTTTCTCAATAATACAACACGTTTGTTTGTCTACTTAGTCCTTATAGTTTCTTAATAAGCCAACACTCCACAGAAACGTCCACTTTTATCTTGAGGAATGAGGATGATGGAAATACCAGCGCAACTGAGACTTAAGCAACAGTTCACAAAACTTTGCGCTGCTTCCAATACACTAACTTAAAAGTGCTTGCTTTGTTCAGCCTTTATACTTGGTCACTGCTGCTTTAGTCATTCAATAGCGGTCGTTTTAAACGTTGTACTTCCCTTATCCAACATCTGTTGCTTCTTGCTGGCCGACTTCCACGTGCAGCTTTACCATCTGATGATCGTAGTCTTCACCGACGCAGTGAAGTGTTCTTACTATGCCACCCTTAGACACAACGCGAAGGCTTAGGTTCCTTTTACAGATGTTTAATGCACACATCGACACGGACATCAGCGCCAACATCAGCGCCAACATCAGCGCCAACATCAACACCGTAGAACTAAAACAGGACGAATATATAACAAACATCAGTCACACATTCAATTACACGGAAAACACGCATATGACTTTAAACTGGTAAATTAACAAAAAAATACATTGACATACCACTTTTGCCTGCTTGTGCGCTAAGAGGGGGGGTATGTCTTGAAGTTTCTTGATCGAATGTGTTACAAATGTAAAGAGAAACACCTTAAATCTTTAGACGATAACATCGTTCCATCTCTTCATGCACATGACCAAAACAGGAAGTGCCATATAAGGGCAAGATGGGAATAAAATAAAACATACCCCAAAAACTCTTAGAAAGAATCAGTCTTGCTCATATACACGACAATTAAGTATGAAAATCAGAATAAACATTATAAAATAATCAAAATGTAAAATTATACAAATTAATAAAGTTATCGCAATAAGGGAGTGTCTAAATGTACAAGCGCCATCTAGTGGAAACAGACTTAAACTCACCAAACATTGTGACAGCAAATACATAGTTTATGTATGAATGTGTTTCAGGGGTGTTTGGTGTTGTGTCAGGTGAGATGAAGACTTTGTCAGTGATGGAGGGAGATTCTGTCACTCTACACACTGATACTGACATACAGGGAAATGATGCAGTGATACTGTGGATGTTTGGACCTGAAAACCCAGATATTGTCATTGCTGAAATCAATAGAGAGGCAAATATCAATAATATTAGCAATGAGAGATTCAGAGACAGAGTGAAGATGGACAGTCAGACTGGATCTCTCACCATCACAAACATCAGAACCACAGACTCTGGACTTTATAAAGTAGAGATCACCACAAATACAGAGGTATTCCAAACATTCAATGTTACTGTCTATGGTGAGTATAGATTTTGGTCTTTTCTCTCCAGATCTGTTTTGATCTTAAATCCTACTTCAAATTATTTCATAGAATCACAAATTGCTGTTTTAAAGTGAATGAGATAGCCTAAAAGAAAAACATGATTTGTACTGTACCCAGTGTGTGCTGACTAAGAGATCTCTTTGACTGAGAATTCTGAGATTTCTGTTCATCCTCTGATATTTCCAGCTGTTTTTCCTGTTCCTGTCATCAGAGACACTTCACAATGTTCTTCATCATCTGGAAGTTCATCAGTGTCTAAATGTTCACTGCTGTGTTCAGTGGTGAATGTGAGTGATGTGACTCTCTCCTGGTACAAAGGAAACAGTTTAATCTCCAGCATCAGTGCATTTAGTCTCAACATCAGTCTCTCTTTACCTCTGGAGGTTGAATATCAGGATAAAAACACCTACAGCTGTGTGATCAACAACAACATCAGCAACCAGACCAAACATCTGGACATTAGTCAACTCTGTCAGCAATGTACAGGTACATCAGTAATATATGTATGTGTGTGTATATATATATATAATGAGTTACTTTGTTGGTTGTGTTCAGGTTGTGATGTATTCAGTGGTTGGAAGCAGTGTATTTCCTTATAATACGTTTGATTAGCAGATCCAGTTGCACTATTACTGTCTCTCTTCAGGGGTTACAAAACACTCAGTGCTGATATCAGTTTCTGCTGGAACTCTGCTTATTGTGGCTGCAGCTGGGATGTTCTGGATCTGCAGGAAATGTAGAAAAACAGACCAAAAAGGCATGTATAACTAATGAACAGAAATAAATATTATATATATATATATATATATATATATATATATATATATATATATATATACATATATATACACAAAAAAATGAAGAATTTAATACATCTGTCATTATTGCTAAAATAGTCCAGGCCCATGAGGAAGAGATAACGTACGCTGATCCAACGTTCCTTAAAAGAAATGCACAAAATCTGGTAAGAATTGCTACTAGATTTTACTCTTTCTGTTGCTCATCATAAATGGCTTTATCTGAGGTGAAATGTTGATCACAGGATTTGTTCTTTGTTGTTGGATTGTTTCCGAAAACATAGTATAGATAAGACAGACAGATATCACTTACACAGCAAACACTACTACAGAAGTTTTAAATATAAAAGTTCTTTACTGGCATCATTGGTTCAGTGAAGAGCTTTTGAAATCAATGGAATCTTTCCATTCCAAGGTTCTTTATAGTGGAAAATAGTTCCTTAGATTTTAAAAATGTTCTTCACACAGTCACACTAAAAAGTTCTCTAAGTAATGTTGCTTAAAAGTTTTAGTTAAACAAAATGGTTCTTGTATGACATCTCTGTAAATACACCCTTTTGGAAACTAGTATAGACCTGTCAACTACTGCAAGGATATTTCTACTATGGTAGAAAAGAACAGCATTATACCTTAATATATAAGTGTAGCAGACACGTATTTTATTTTTTTTATATATATTTTTTTTTTAAATATATATTTAAAATTGTAATTTTTTCATGAACACTATGTGTCACGTGTGTTGTAGGGAGGACGCGGGAGACAAAGGAAAATAAACTTTAACAGACTTTAATAAAATAAACAATGGGGGAAACAAACTAAGGAGCAGGCTAAAACAAGAACAAGCGAGTAACAAAGTAGACAGGACGATGAACTCATAGGAAACAGAAACTTGAATAGAATCGATGATTAATAACAGGTGGAGGGATAATCAATTAACTAAACAGGAACAGGAAAATTACCAAATAAGGAAATAGGAACTAAGGCTGGGGGGAAAACACGGAACACAAAGTCCAAAGTCCCAATCCTGACAGTACTTCCCCCTCCAGGAAGGCACATCCTGCACCGTAACATATCCACCGGGGGGGGCTGGAACCTCCAGGGAGCTTGGGGAGCCAGGGTGGGTCAGGGAGTTCAGGGAGCCATGGCAGGTCAGAGAGTTTGAGGAGCCATGGTGGGTCAGGGTGCTCAGGGATCCATGGCAGAGCAGACAGTTCGGGGAGCCATGGCGGATCAGGGAACTCAGGGGACCATGGTGGAGCAAACAGTTCGGGAGGCCATGGCGGAGCAGGCAATTCAGGCATATGCCACCCAGAAGAGTTCAGGAGGAGCGGGCTCTGGAGGCGTGGACACTGGTGGGCACTCTGGAGGCGCGGGCACTGGAGGGCTGGACAGGAAAATTAACCGCAATCAGGACCGCAATTAACTAAACAAGAACAGGAAAATAACCAAATAAGGAAACAGGGACTAAGGCTGGGAGGAAAACACAGAAAACAAAATCCAATGTCCAAACCTTGACACTATGAGTCAACATCATAAAATGTGACATTTTTGTGCACTATAGTGCTCCATTACATCATAAGTGACTCATAATTATTCGTTAGACCATGTGACTTTTTATCAGATTCAAAGCCGCTTCCTGCCTCTAGGTGGCTTTTCCATGTTAAAGAGTTTGAAAAAATTCCTGTTAGCGAATGGTGACCAACTTCGAGCTTTTAATCCCACGCGAGTCATAAAGTTCTAAGAGCATATAACAGGGTTTGGTAAAAAAAAAATAATAATAATAATAATAATAATTAATATGTAATATAATGGAAATCTTGAAAATCTTGAGTGCTGTAAGTCAAATTTCATAGCTAGCATTTTATGTATCCTAAATACAATTAAATAATATTTTCAGACTTTCAATTTGTGAAATTACATTTACAGAATGACTGTAAAAGATCCACTGTCTATCAATATCAAACACTATATATGTATGAAATGCAAAATATGAACTGTGCATGTTTGTTTGTGTTGTTTTTTTCAGAGAGTTCAACAAGAGGATGAGGTGGTGTATGCAGGCATCGTGAGATGATCACATTATGATTCTCATTAATTATGTTTTGATCATAGTAACTAATTTTCTCAGTATTATTTTTTATGTAAAATATGCATTTATTTGTGTATTTATTATTATTATTATTATTATTATTATTATTATTATTATTCCTTTATTTAACCAGGAAATCACACTGAGATGTTACTATCTCTTTTTCCAATGAGATCTGGTCAAGACAGCAGCACATAAAATTTCACACAAAAAGAATTACAGAGAGAGTACACAATCACAGTTCACAAAATCAAATTAAATAATGAAAAACAGTTACAAGTATCATTTAGGACATTATACAAAGACGTGTCGAGATTAAGTACATTTTGCAATACGTTCCAAGCCCAAGGAGTACAAAAGGAAAAAGCACACTTGCCCAATTTTGACAATACCATTGGGACTGTTAACCGAATGCAAGAACCAGATCTAGTATGTTAATTATGTATATGGAACGTTAATAAATTAAAAAGATAAGACGGTAATTTGCCTAAGAGAGCCTTCACAATAAATAAGTACATGTGTAACTTTCTCCTTTGATGTAAGGATAACCAATCTAAAGATTCGTACAAGATACAATGATGTGTCCATGACTGTGCACCAGTAACAAAACGTATTGCTGCATGATAAACAGAGTCTAATTTTCTGAGTAAAAAAGTAGCTGCATGCATATGTAAATGATCTCCATAGTCAATTATAGATAAAAAAATATCCTCTATTAATTTCTTATGGGCCTTGTGAGGAAAGCAGGTTTTAACCAATAAAAGAATCCTAGTTTTGGCCTAAGCTTTTTCAACAACTTATCAATATGTATGTCAAAAGCTAATCTTTCATCAAACCAAATACCTAGGTATTTATAGAAGCTAACTCTTTCTATTAATGAACCATTCAAGGTTGTAATTGTCAGATCAGTTACCTTATTACGGCCATGACTAAAAATCATGTACTTAGTCTTTTTTTTTAATTTAAAACCAATGTCAACTCCAGCAACAACTGCTGCAGTACTTAAACATCATTCTCTAAATGCTGCAGACCTTGGTTTAAAGATGATGCAGTTGTATATACAATTGTGTCGTCTTTGTACAGATGTATTTTAGCTGAATCTATTCCTTGACCGAACTCACTGATATAAATAGAAAATAATAAAGGGGCTAAAACAGAGGGGAACCCCAGTATTTACATGGGTTACGCTTTATTTTGATAGTCCACTTTAGACATTCTACTAACTATAAGTACCTTTGCAACTACGTCAATTACTTTTCATTAATTTGCAATTACATGTCTACTAACTCTCAGAGCAGACTGTTAGGTTAGGTTTAGGATTAGTAGAATAAGTTGCCATATACTTGCAAAGTTTAGAAGAGTGTTAGAAGATATTAAGCAGACAGTCTACTAATATTCTAATGACTAGTTGACATGCAGTTGCAAAGTTACTTACTGTTAGTAGAATGTCTAAAGTGGACTATCAAAATAAAGTGTTACCTTTACATGAAGAACAGGTGAATTATAGTTTTCAACAGACACGCATTGAGTGCGCTCTGAGAAATAGTTTTCAAAACAGTATAAAGCAGCATGACTAAAACCTACAGTCCTAAGTCTCTGTAATATTAATCTATGATCCACTGAGTTGAATGCTTTAGACAAATTAATAAATAGAGCAGCACAAGACTTTTTACTATGAGGTTGTAATATCATTTAGGACTAATAGCTGCAGTGATAGTGCTATGTCCCGTTCTGAATCCTGACTGATAATCCTGAATTATTAGCTGACAGAAATTGTTTTAATTGGTCATTTATCAATGATTCAAAAACTTTGGCTAAGACCAGCAATCTAGAAATAGGGCGGTAATTATTTGGATCTGCAGGATCTCCCCCCTTTAATAATGGAGTAACCAGTGCTGATTTCCACATTTTTGGTATTATATTGGAGGTGAGACTTAAATTAAATATAGAAATTATAGGTTCTGCAACAAGATCAGCTGCCAATTGTAGAAAATAATGTTCGATTTTATAGATTCCAGGTGATTTGTGGTTTGCTTTTTTGTGAGACTGTTGTGTTAATGTATGTTTTATTTTGACAACATAATCATTTGGAATTAAATGCATTTTAATCAGGATTTGTTACTGAAATTTATTTAGGTTGCCGACATGATAATGTTATGAAAAGTCACACAGGTGAATCTCTTAAGTGGAAAATTAAGTGTTGTTTCTATTGTTTCTATGCAAATTAAAAGTAATAATTATTTATGACCTTACTTTGTGTAATCACAAATAATCATACCATAGAGTAGTGGTTCCTAGCCTTTTTTCCAGGGGCTCCCTATTTTAATATTCAAATTCGTCAATGACCCCCATTAAATATACGCAACAACAACAGAAACATAAAACGTTATAGCAATGGAATTAACAACAACATAACATGCTATCTACTAACATGTATGACATATCAAAATAAAGTTTTGACAAAAAAAAAGTTTTAAAATGATAAACCTCACGCTTCAGATTAGTGATTATAGGTAGGCCTATTATATCAGAATTTTACAATGCACATTAGGTTATTTTCTGTCAATTAATTTACAACTGTGCATCAAAATTTGGTTGTTTGAACAACAATGGGACGAGAGACAGGCTGGAAGAAAATATATATCCACTGACAACAGCTGGTGCATATGGTACAAAGAGATACCCCCAACTGCAGAACTGCAGAACACTTACCACTTACATCACAGCAGTCTCAGGCCAGCAGCGTCAAGCCGAAAGTGGGCAGAGCAAAAGTTATCTTACTAAGCAAAGCGCTACATAGTGTTTTGAATCATTTCAGTTTTAATCTACGTTGATGTCAAGTCAGCATTTTATTACAATAATTGATTATCAGATGATAGATATATGAGATAGATAGACAAAACGAAGCTTGAGGATTTGAACAGTTGATGTATTTATTATTATTTTTTAACAATTATTTTTTCCATTATACACATTATCATACATAAGTAGCAAAAGATTAAAAAAAAAAAAAACTTGAGAAATTGACAACAAATAGCATGTATAATACCATGTCCATCCATTGTATAACAGAACATTTTACATGCATCAACAAGAAAGAACTATAAAAAAGGAAAAGAAAGAAAGAAAGAAAGAAAGAAAGGACACCAAAAGAAAAAAAAGGAAAAAAAAAGAAGAGAGGGTACATAAGCATCAGTTTACAATCACATATATACATAGGCGGATTAACCATATGGGCAATTGTAAATAAATTTTCTCCGGTAAGACAAGCAATGTATTTTCAAACATCTGTTTAGCCATGGCCTATATATACCCTTTTCATCAGTACGTACTAAGTCCCCTGAATATTTTGTTGAAAGTTTTTTTTCTGCTGCTTGAATCAGTGGATGCGCTGTCTATTGCCAGTTTCACACAAACTGCGTGAACCTGTGCACTTTCGTTTTGATGGCTATATATTACTCAACCAGATTCATATAGGAGCATGCTGTGCGGTGCGTCGTGCAACTTCCGTCTCTTCAACTGAAAATAAAATGCCTCACTTATATACTGTATGTGTGAATTTGCTACAGATCGCCAGCCTTGCGCTTTCACGTTGTACTTTACAGCCGCTGGCAATCAAGAAAGGGGCAAAGTGAGTTTGCAAGTTTTATTTTAGGTTCAAATCCTCAAAACTATGTAGCTATATACAGTGCTTAACAAACATAGTAGACCACCCGTCAAAAACCTTTTTAGAACTAAAAATTGTATTGTCATTCATTAGGCAAATAACAAATGACTAAATTGTCTGTATTGACACATAATAACCAAAAACTAATATACCAAATAAATAAATATTTTATTTTTATTCTGTATGCCTCCTTTGGCCTTGATAAAAAATTGTTTTAATACACTTTTCCATAGTCTCTGTTGTTACTGACATCCAAATAGTTTCTAGTTGCTCCCAAAGACTTGCTTTTGATTAACCATTTCTGCAATCTATCTGTGAATCCATTTAATCCCAAAAATAATTATATTTTAGCATTACACTTTTAGCATCTTTAGTCAAAGATTCAAAAACACTTTAGGTGTTGTTGTCCGGGGGCACCAGAGAGTCTTAATCCACCACTGCACATATACTATACATATTTTACACTTCCATAAGATATTACAATGCAATTTGAATACAGAAAATGCATCTAAGATCTAAAGATCTAAGACTTTTTCTATGTACACAAAAGGCCTATTTCTCTCAAATATTGTTTACAAATCTGACTAAATCTGTGTTAGTGAGCACTTCTGCTTTACCGAGATAATCCATCCAACTCACAGGTGTGGCATATCAAGATTCTGATTAGACAGCATGATTTTTGCACAGGTGTGCCTTAGACTGGCCACAATAAAAGGCCACTCTTACACATTATCACACAGCACAATGTCGCAGACGTTTTGAGGTAGCGTGCAATTGTCATGCTGACTGCAGGAATGTCCACCAGAGCTGTTGCCCATGAATTGAATGTTACATTTACATTTACATTTATTCATTTAGCAGACGCTTTTATCCAAAGCGACTTACAGGTGGGGAATACATGAAGCGATTTGACCTAAAGAGGCAAAACGACCTACGAAGTGCTCAAATTACTATATAACAGGCATTGTTCAAATAAGTACAAGCTAGAAAGTGAAAAGAGTAGAAAAGTAAATTTTGTTTTTTTTTCAAGTAGTGTCGAAAGAGATGGGTTTTCAGTAGTCGCTTGAAAGTTGTTAGGGAGTTGGCATTCCGGATAGCGGTGGGAAGATCATTCCACCAGCCAGGAACGGTGTAAGAAAATGTTCTGGAAAGTGATTTTGTTCCTCTTTGTGATGGTACAATGAGGCGACGCTCAGTGGCGGATCTCAGAGTTCTGGAGGGAGTGTAGATTGGTAGCAGTGAGTGGAGGTAGGCTGGCGCCGAGCCTGTGGTTGTTCTATAAGCAAGCATCAGTGTCTTGAATTTGATGCGAGCTGCAATTGGGAGCCAGTGCAGGGTGATAAAGAGAGGTGTGACTCGTTGAAGACCAGTCGTGCTGCTGCATTCTGAATCATTTGTAAAGGTTTGATTGTGCATGAGGGAAGACCGGCTAGAAGGGCATTGCAGTAGTCCAGCCTGGAGATGACCAGGGCCTGGACAAGAAGTTGTGTGGCCTGCTCAGTTAGAAAGGGCCTGATCTTTCTAATGTTGTGTAGGGCAAACCTGCAAGATCGAGCAGTTTTAGCAATGTGGTCTTTGAAAGTCAGCTGGTCATCAAAGATAACACCAAGATTTCTGGCAGAACTTGATGGGGTAATTGTTAAAGTACCTAAGTTGATGGTGAAATCATGCTGTAGAGTCGGAGTGGCAGGGAAAATAAGGAGCTCAGTCTTTGCCAAGTTGAGCCGTAGATGATGTTCTTTCATCCACTCCGAGATGTCGGCGAAGCAGCCTGAGATCCGTGCAGCTACTGTTGGATCATCTGGTTGAAATGAAAGATAGAGCTGCGTGTCATCAGCATAGCAGTGGTAAGAGAAGCCATGTGCCTGTATGATGGGCCCCAGTGATGTAGTGTAAATGGAGAAGAGGAGGGGTCCAAGAACTGATCCCTGAGGAACCCCAGTGGCCAGATGATGTGCTTTGGATACCTCCCCTCCCCAGGCCACCCTGAAAGACCTACCAGTGAGATAGGATTCAAACCAGCGAAGAGGAATCCCTGTGATACCCAGTGATGAGAGGGTGGACAGGAGGATCTGATGATTGACTGTGTCAAAAGCAGCAGAAAGATCCAGCAGAATGAGTACTGACGATCTGGAATCAGCTTTTGCAGTCCGCAAGGCTTCAGTGACTGACAGTAGTGCAGTTTCAGTTGAGTGGCCACTCCTGAACCCTGACTGGTTAGCATCCAATGAACTGTTCTGCGCGAGAAACAGTGATATCTGGTTAAAAACGACTCGTTCAAGTGTTTTTGCTATGAATGGAAGTAGAGAGATCGGTCTATAGTTATCTATAAGTGAAGTGTTTAATGTAGGTTTTTTGAGCAGTGGGGTTACCCGAGCCTACTTGAATGCAGTGGGGAAGGTGCCTGTGAGGAGAGATGTGTTGATGATGTGTGTAAGTGCTGGTAAGAGTGTAGGAGAGATTGCTTGGAGAAGGTGTGAGGGGATAGGATCTAGTGGGCATGTTGTAGGATGGCTGGAGAGGAGAAGTTTGGATACTTCTGTCTCAGAGAGGGGACAGAAGGAGAAGAGTGGGGTGTTAGCTGTGGATGTTGTCGGTATTGGTTCCTGTACGTGTGGAGCCAAGAACTGGCTGCTGATAGTTGTAGTTTTGTCAGTAAAGAATGTGGCGAAATCGTCGGCTGTTATAGAAGTGGTGGGAGGTGGTGCGGGAGGGCAGAGGAGCGAATTGAATGTTTTGAAGAGGTTACGTGTGTCTGGAGCATTGTTGATCTTGATGTGGAAGTATGAGGATTTGGCAGTATGGACTTGAGCAGAGAAGGATGAAAGCAAAGACTGATACATACTCAAGTCAGATGGATCTTTAGAATTGCGCCATTTTCTCTCTGCTGCCCTAAGTTTGGACCGGTGTTCGCGGAGAACATCGGATAGCCAGGGTTTAGGAGGGGTGACCCGTGCTGGCCTGGAAGAGAGAGGACATATAGCGTCTAGGCAAGAAGTTAAAGTAGAGCATAAGGTGTCAGTAGCTGCATTAACTTCTAGAGATGAGAAAAGGGTTGTAGAGGGAAGAGCGGAGGACACTACAGAGGAAAGATGGGAGGGTGAAAGGGAGCGAAGGTTTCGTCTGAAAGTAACAGGTAGAGGGGTTGGAGGTGTACTGGCAGTAATATGTAAGTTGCAAGTAATGAAGAAATGGTCAGAGATGTGTAGGGGTTTAACCAAACTGTTGTCTGCAACGCAATTGCGTGTGTAAATTAGGTCTAGGTGGTTGCCCGATTTGTGAGTGCTTGTAGTAACAAGGCGTTTGAAATCAAATGAAGCTAGGAGTGAGTGAAAGTCAGCAGCATAAGGCTTGTCCAGATGAATGTTAAAATCACCAAAGACTAGAAGTGGAGTGCCATCCTCTTGGAATGAGGATAGCAGCCCATCTAGCTCATCTAGGAATGTGCCCAGTTGACCAGGAGGGCGATAAATGACCACAACGTGGAATTTAATTGGAGCTGTTATTGTGATCGCATGAGATTCGAAAGAGTTAAAGTTGCATAGCAGAGAGTGGTTAAAGAATTTCCATTTATTAGCATTATTTCCATTTATTGAGTAATCCAGTACCCCCACCCCTCCCAGTGTGACGAGGGGTGTGAGAGAATGAGAAGTTATTGGACAGAGCAGCGGGGGTTGCTGAGTCTTCTGGACGAATCCAGGTCTCAGTCAAGCCCAGGATACTAAGTGTCGAATGTGTGGAAAAAGCGGAAATGAAATCTGCTTTGTTAACAGCTGACTGGCAATTCCAGAGGCCGACAGTAAATGAGAAAGTATCAGTGGAGGAGGTGACGATAGGGCGAAGGTTAGTGAGATTGCGTTGACGTCTGCGTGTGATGTTAGAGCGTTGTGTGGAGATAACCAGAATGTATTGAAAGCACATGATAGAGGTGGAAAGAGGGTGCAAGCAACGAGTGTATGAAGGGCAAGTTAGAAGAGTACCTAAGTGCGTTGTCGGTTTCTTTGCTCGGTTAAAGTCGCGCAGGAAAAAGTCGCAGGTCTTTACCCTCGTCTGTCTTCACGCTTCCGCGTCAGCTTACAGATAATGATTATATACACAAGCGAATGGAATAGGAGTGATAACAGCTGGACACGCCTCCTGACTTAAGCCCAAAGTCTATATCTATGCAAATGCCTCGAATCGAAACTAACAGCGAGATGCTTCGCACTTAAGTGCCCGCAGGATTTCAGCAATACTAATTTCAATAAGTGCAATCGAAAGTGCTAGTTAAAACGAAACAACAACACTACAAATAGGCAGAGAACGAAAAAAATACTTTCTAGCACTACTTAATAATTTAAACAATACCTATGGCAATAGTGTATTAAGCAAACACTTACGCGCAGTCGCTGTTGCTATCTCCGTGGACAACAGTGCTTCTCCCAACAGTGCTTCTCCCAAGACAACAGTGCTTCTCCATGAACATAGAGAAATGTTCATTTCTCTACCATAAGCCGTCTCCAAAGCGTTTCAGAGAATTTGGCAGTACATCCAACCGGCCTCACAACTGCAGACCACATGTAACCACACCAGCCCAGGACTTGCACATTCAGCATCTTCACCTCCAAGATCATCTGAGACCAGCCACCCGGACAGCTGCTGCAACAATTGGTTTGCATAACCAAAGAATTTCTGCACAAACTGTCAGAAACCATCTCAGAGAAGCTCATCTGCATGCTCGTCGTTGACCTGACTGCAGTTCATCGTCGTAACCGACCTGAGTGGGCAAATGATCACATTCGATGGTGTCTGGCACTTTGGAGAGGTGTTCTCTTCACGGATGAATCCCGGTTTTCACTGTACAGGGCAGACGGCAGACAGCGTGTATGGCGTTGTGCTGGTGAGTGGTTTGCTGTTGTCAGCGTTGTGGATCGAGTGGCCCATGGTGGCGGTGGGGTTATGGTATGGGCAGGCATATGTTATGGACAACGAACACAGGTGTATTTTATTGATGGTACTTTGAATGCACAGAGATACCGTGACAAGATCCTGAGGCCCATTGTTGTACCATTCATCCACAAACATCACCTCATTTTGCAGCATGATAATGCACAGCCCCATGTTGCAAGGAGCTGTACACAATTCCTGGAAGCTGAACACATCCCAGTTCTTGCATGGCCAGCATACTCACCGGACATGTCACCCACTGAGCATGTTTGGGATGCTCTGGATCAGTGTATACGACAACGTGTGCCAGTTCCTGCCAATATCTAGCAACTTCACACAGCCACTGAAGAGGAGTGGACCAACATTCCACAGGCCACAATCAACAACCTGATCAACTCTTTGCGAAAGAAATGTGTTGCACTGCGTGAGGCAAATGGTGGTCACACCAGGCACTGACTGGTTTTCGAACCCCTCTAGACCCCCTCAATACAGTAAAACTGCACATTTTAGAGTGGCCTTTTATTGTAGTCAGCCTAAGGCACACCTGTGCAATAATCATGCTGTCTAATCAGCATCTTGATATGCCACACGAGGTGGATGTATTATCTCGGCAAAGGAGAAGTGCTCACTAACACAGATTTAGACAGATTTGGGAATACTATTTGAGAAATATAGGCCTTTTGTGTACATAGAAAAAGTCTTAGATCTTTGAGTTGAGCTCATGAAAAATGGGGGCAAAAACAAAAGTGTTGCATTTATAATTTTGGTCAGTGTAGTAAACGTTTTAATTGATTTACTATTTTTAGATTTTGACATCACATCTATAAACATTTTAATCTCTTTTTAAGCACTATTGTATTTATGAATGCGAAATTTACATAACAAATAAAATAAAATGTATTATAAAACCAACCTCTTTTAAAGAGCAATCCTTGATATAATAACCCAAAATCACATGTTTATAAGATAAAGAAAATGTCTTTAAAATATTATAAACAATGAAAACCTCCACATTATTCCAAAAATGCTGGGTAGTATTCAGTGGAGCATTCACAAAAGGAGTATCAATATCAGTCAATATCAATTTTACATTTTTAAATAAATTCTTTTGTCAGATAAACTCTATGAAACAATTTATATGAGATTTCCTTAACCTTAATTGTAAGCAGGAATTTTTGAGGAAATGACCAAACTTGAGACCAGTTTACATTTATTAAAGATATTCTTCCAGTAAAAAGTAACAGAAGCCACAGAGATCTTCTCTTTTAAAAAACAAGGATGTAATTTTATAGTCTTTAGGCTTTAACCTAGAGAAACATAATAGAGGCTATATTAATAAATTAATATATATTAATTTCTCTTCCTTTTCCTCACCAACAACATAAAGATCCAACAGTCAACGGAGCCAACCCACTGTTGTGGAACATTGTAAAACAATACAATATTGTTCAGTCATTCCTGGAAAGAATATGACAACACATCATTTGTATTAGTAGCTTTGTTTTATAAAAGCCTTATAAATCTTACCTTGTTTTTGATCAGCTACATCATCTGTTCATCAACTGATTAAATCGTTATAATAAAATGCTAACTTGACATCGATGTAGATTAAAATTTTGAAATTATCCAAAGGTGGTGCTATGCTTAGTAAGATAACTTTTGCAACGCCCACTTTTGATCTGATTTAATCATTATAATAAAATGCTGACTTGCCATCAACATAGATTAAAAGTTTGAAATGATTCAAAATACTGCATGGCTGTATGTTTATGTTGCACACACAGAAGAGGCAGAGTTTTCTGGTGGGACTTATAGTCTTTTATTAGTCACACTCTGCAAAATTAATAAACACAAGACATTACACAGGATTTCATTGTGTGTTGACATGACTGGCAGTGTGACTTCTTCATACATGAATGAAACTCTTGTTCAATAAACTCACAGTATACAGTTTCCTGATATACACAACATTTATAAGTGATTACAAGGTATTGCATCAAATACAGACTGTAACTCGCTTACATTAACATTACAGTGATCAAACTATAATGTTGTGCTAACATACACAAACTGTGTAAAAACACATCAAGTTTACTTCATATAACTTTCTTATAAAACTACTAACTTTATTATAAAACTATACATTTTCTTTACCAGCATCATACTACTCATCAAACAATGACAGAATATCACAGGACACAAATGATGTAATCAAATACAGGTCCTTTTCAAAAAATTAGCATATTGTGATAAAGTTCATTATTTTCTGTAATGTACTGATAAACATTAGACTTTCATATATTTTAGATTCATTACACACAACTGAAGTAGTTTCAAGCCTTTTATTGTTTTAATATTGATGATTTTGGCATACAGCTCATGAAAACCCAAAATTCCTATCTCAAAAAAATAGCATATCATGAAAAGGTTCTCTAAACGAGCTATTAACCTAATCATCTGAATCAACTAATTAACTCTAAACACCTGCAAAAGATTCCTGAGGCTTTTAAAAACTCCCAGCCTGGTTCATTACTCAAAACCGCAATCATGGGTAAGACTGCCGACCTGACTGCTGTCCAGAAGGCCATCATTGACACCCTCAAGCAAGAGGGTAAGACACAGAAAGAAATTTCTGAACGAATAGGCTGTTCCCAGAGTGCTGTATCAAGGCACCTCAGTGGGAAGTCTGTGGGAAGGAAAAAGTGTGGCAGAAAACGCTGCACAACGAGAAGAGGTGACCGGACCCTGAGGAAGATTGTGGAGAAGGACCGATTCCAGACCTTGGGGGACCTGCGGAAGCAGTGGACTGAATCTGAAGTAGAAACATCCAGAGCCACCGTGTACAGGCGTGTGCAGGAAATGGGCTACAGGTGCCGCATTCCCCAGGTCAAGCCACTTTTGAACCAGAAACAGCGGCAGAAGCGCCTGACCTGGGCTACAGAGAAGCAGCACTGGACTGTTGCTCAGTGGTCCAAAGTACTTTTTTCGGATGAAAGCAAATTTTGCATGTCATTCGGAAATCAAGGTGCCAGAGTCTGGAGGAAGACTGGGGAGAGGGAAATGCCAAAATGCCTGAAGTCCAGTGTCAAGTACCCACAGTCAGTGATGGTCTGGGGTGCCATGTCAGCTGCGGTCAATGCAGCTAGCTATCAGGAGATTTTGGAGCACTTCATGCTTCCATCTGCTGAAAAGCTTTATGGAGATGAAGATTTCATTTTTCAGCACGACCTGGCACCTGCTCACAGTGCCAAAACCACTGGTAAATGGTTTACTGACCATAGTATTACTGTGCTCAATTTGCCTGCCAACTCTCCTGACCTGAACCCCATAGAGAATCTGTGGGATATTGTGAAGAGAAAGTTGAGAGACGCAAGACCCAACACTCTGGATGAGCTTAAGGCCGCTATCGAAGCATCCTGGGCCTCCATAACACCTCAGCAGTGCCACAGGCTGATTGCCTCCATGCCACGCCGCATTGAAGCAGTCATTTCTGCAAAAGGATTCCCGACCAAGTATTGAGTGCATAACTGAACATAATTATTTGAAGGTTGACTTTTTTTGTATTAAAAACACTTTTCTTTTATTGGTCGGATGAAATATGCTAATTTTTTGAGATAGGAATTTTGGGTTTTCATGAGCTGTATGCCAAAATCATCAATATTAAAACAATAAAAGGCTTGAAACTACTTCAGTTGTGTGTAATGAATCTAAAATATATGAAAGTCTAATGTTTATCAGTACATTACAGAAAATAATGAACTTTATCACAATATGCTAATTTTTTGAAAAGGACCTGTATTACTCGGCTCACTCCAGCCGCGGGTGCGCCGATGCGATTAATTTTATCAATATAAAACACGCGTGCATCAAACAAACACATGAAATACACAAATAAACATTTGATGAATATAAACTGCGATGCCACTTCACTCATCTTACCTGCAAAATTAATAAACACAACAAGAAATTAGACAGGATTTCATTGTGTGTCGCCATAACTGGCAGTGTGACTTCTTCATAAATGAATGAAACTCCCTGCGCCTCACAGTCGCTCCCCTAGCGTCACTCGCCAGTAAATACAGGTCTAAGTGATGTTTACGTTAGCATCATTACACACTATACAAAACTTTAGTTTATGTTAAAGCACCAGTATACTTAATAAATGATAACGAATAATAATAATAAAAATAAAAATAAAAATATACATGACTGCTCTACATTTAGTAAGATAACTTTTGCTCTTCCCACTTTTGTCTTGACACTGCTGGCCTGAGACTGCTGTGACATAAGCGTTCTGCAGTTTTGCATCTGAGGATTATTAACAGAGAGATGTTTCCCCAGTAACCTATACCTGCTGTAAGCAAAGTAGCTGCACTAATAAACTGTTATTAGACACTATGGTGTAAGATGAAATGAAAATAACAGAATATTTTTTCTGAAGACAATCGGTTCCCTTCAGAGGTACATTCATATAATTCATTCATATTTTATTTTGTATAATTTCCCTCTGTAAAACCTTTCACTGCCATCTACTGCCATATATTCAAACAAAATGAAACCTAGAGTGACTTGCTTGAAGGCTAGAGTGGTGCACATTCAAAGTGCAGTATCTGGGTTGCCAGATAGGTGTAAAAAACATAAAAACCCCATTTTTAAAAAAATCATGAACTTAACAACTCTGACAGGTGATTCATAGGAGTTTGGTCTTGGAATAATGTGTTAAATCTGTAAGTAACATATACTCACAAGCCACTTTATTAGGTAACCCTAACTTAACTGCTCATTAAGCTCTAATCAGCCAACCACATGGAAGCAACTCAATGTATTTAGGCATGTATTGTCAAGACCGACATTTGCATAAGAGAATCTCTGACACACAACATGTTGAACCTTTTGGTTGGCTACAGCAGCAGAAGACCACACCAGGCAGGGCTGGCGCTGGCCAATTTGCTTCCCTATAGGCAAGATTTCCCCCTTGTCTCACAGACCCTTCCACCAATAATCATTGTGTTAAAGCATTCACACAGAAACTGCATAGCTAGATATTTCAAAAGTGCATCTGAAGTGAGAAATTGAGGAGTATATGTGACTGTTTGTTACATTTTCTTTTTTTAAAAAAGATGATAGTGAAATAGTAACACTTACAATAAGGTATCATTTGTTAACATTAGTGAATGTATTGAAGGAGAACTCTAGATAATGTACTCACCCCCTTGTCATCCGAGATGTTCATGTCTTTCTTTCTTCAGTCATAAAGAAATTGTGTTTTTTGAGGAAAACATTTCAGGATTTTTCTTTATATAATGGACTGATATGGTGCCCCGAGTCTTACTCTCCCTGAACTCTGTGTATTCTGACTCAAGACAGTTAGGGTATGTTGAAAAACTCTGACTGCATTTCCTCCCTCAACTTCAAAAATCATTTCAAAATCATGTGACATCGCTGCAGAAGTTCGACCCAGTCTTTGCAAAGTGAACATGCAAAGAAGATCAAACACCCTTAACAAAAAAGGTAAAAACAGTGATATAGGATGAGTTTGAAGTTGAGGGAGAAAATACAGAGTTTTTCGACATACCCTAACTGTCATGAGCCAGAATACACAGAGTTCGGGGAGAATAAGACAAGACGAGCATTTGACATTAAAAAGTATACAAATTGTATTTTTTTATGAAAATAACCGATCATTTTGCTAGATAAGACCTTTCGTCCTCGGCTGGGATCGTTAACAACCGCATTTAAACTGCATTTTGGAAGTTCAAACTCGGGGCACCATATCAGTCCATTATCTGAAGAAAAATCCTAAAATGTTTTCCTCAAATAACATAATTTCTTTAAGACTGAAGAAAGAAAGACATGAACATCTTGCATGACAAGGGGGTGAGTACATTATTTGTAAATTGCTGTTCTTGAAGTGGACTTCTCCTTTAACTAACTTGAACTAACAATAAACAATTCATTTGTAACATTATTAATTGTTTTTGTTAATTAAGGAAAATTAACCTTATTTTAAAAGGTTTCCAGTGAAACTATAAAAAATATAGGTGCTGCCTAAGTCAAATTATAAATGAAACACAAACAGCAAGAATATTTACATCTGGTATTCCTGCACAAAACTAATACAGTTTATTTATTTATTTATTTATTTATTTTTATTTTTTAACACTTGTCTATCATACAGTAACATTACTGTTTAATCTTAAAAATAAATTTGATGTGTTCAATTTCCACTAAATGGCAGCAGTGTTCTACTAAACTATAGCCCTTTCTAACATTATCACCACAAATAAAACTGAGAAATTTAGGCCTACATCTTTAATGTGAATTTACATAAACTGTCGCTGTTTTAGGAAGCCTAGTTATATACAAACTAGGGCAGTTAAACGATTAATCACGATTAATCTCATACAAAATTTTTTGGTTTGCCGGTTTGCCTAATATATGTGTGTGTACTGTGTGTAATCATTATGTAAATATAAATACAAATTAATGTATATATTAAAGAGAAATATGTTATTGATGTACAAAATATTTGTATTTACATATAATATAAATTATATAAAAATTATAATACATATACTTGTAAATATTTCTTAAATATATACATGAATGTGTTGTGTTTTTTTCCCGCAAATGCAAGTTTATATCTCTTAATTCGCAAATGCAAGTTTATATCTCTTAATTCAGACTTTATAACTCGATTTAACTCAAAAATAGTGAGTTTGTTCATTCTGAAGTGAAAGAAGCCAGATATAATCTTGGAATAGCAAGAATAAACTCAGAATTTTGAAATATAAAATCAAATTTACTTAAAATTTTTAAGTTCAGTCAACTCAAAAAAAAATGTATTCAACTGGAAATGTTAAGTTATATTAAGTGACAACTTAGATATTTGAGTTGATTCAACTTAAAATTTTAAGGCAGCTGGGTTACTTACCCATCTGTTAAGTTTAACAAACACAAATATCTAAATTGTTACTTAGTACAACTTAACATTTCAAGTTGACTAAACTTATTTGAGTTGACTGAACTTAAAATTTTAAGGCAGCAGGGTAACATTATTTTAAGCTGACTCAACAAATTGCGTTTTTTTGTTTTTTACAGTGTAATTACTATAATCTAGAATCTTTTTAAATCTAACTATTTTGTACCGTATCCATGTCATTTTCTGAGAAGGGTTTGGATGCAGACATGCACTTGCATTTTCAGACTTGCACTCTCAGACCTGCACTCTCAGACAACAGCACTTCCGTAAGTGACATCACTTGCAGTCTATTTTATTTTATTTTATTTTATTTTATTTTATTTTTAATTGAATCTCTCAACACTTTACAACAGTAGCCAGGTGGTGAAAACAAGAAAAAAAGAAACTAAATTACAATGTCACTCGCAATCACCACTTGCACTCTCTGCTACCTGCGATTTAATAGCAATACGTACAGGGTCCTGCAAGTCATCTGTAGGAGTTAAAGACAAGACCCACAAATCCGTGGCCACAAAACAGCAGAATATCTTCCCCCTGTAAGTCTTCCCCCTGTAGAAAATCAATATAAATAAAACACAATGATGCAAAAGGGCTGTAGAGATTATTTTATATGGGAAAACACGCGGCTTTGCATTTATTCTGGGCTCACCTGCTTGTCTGTAATAGTTTTAAAAATTAATAGGAGCATATTGAGTTTAGTCTCTATCATTATCAAGGTGGGGTATGTATTTTTTCAAAAACACTTTAGAAAACGGAGTCGGGCCGCTTACCAAAACAAACTGCCAATCAGCAGTAAGGCGCCTGTCTACTCATGATGGGGAGGAAAGAGCACTCAGTGCTAAGGACGTTAGCCTAGCCCAGCGACGACAGAAAAAGAGAGATTTTAAAACAGATAATTTAAAAACAAAAGAGGAACAAAAGTCTGCAGGAACAAAAGAAGGTGTATGATAAGGCAGCGGTTCTCAATTCCAGTCCTTGCGCCCCCCGCTCTGCTTATTTTGCATGTCTCTCTTAGGTAACACCCCTGATTCAGATCACCAGCTCGGTAGAAGTGACCTCTGTGCATGAACTGTGTTCTGATGGACATGGTTCCTACACAGTGTTCATTGCTCCCTACTCCCTGAGCAGGGGAAATCTGTTTAAGTTTACTTCACTTCGTAACGCCAATGCCTGCAGCGTCTTCACACACAGACGAAGCTCACTAGAGAAGTGTGACATCATATACTTCTGTAAATAAATAAAATTTAATTTCACGTCTCACACACATAAATGCACTCTAAATGGAACATATTCACTCATTTCGAACTGGAATAGTGGAGGAATATCATGTGGTGTCTACTTCGCAGGGCACTTTACGGTCGAATAGAACAAATGTTGTTCGTGATAAGAGATATATGCGAAATATGGCAGGCACGAGGACTGGGATTTGGGAAAGGCTGCAATAAGGCAAAAAGTAGGACTCGTGTAAATAACGGTTCAGCTTTCCAGCACTGGAGAGAACTAAAGGGGTGGGAAAGCCTGTGATTGGGCAATGAGGTTTCGTTGTTTCTTCTCGATAGCTGAGTAACATTGGTTTTGCTTTGTTTCACAGAACTAATATGTGCTGGCTTTTGCTTGAATATGATTGTGTGTCATGTTCGCTTGTTTGTTCATCTGCAGTCGGTGGCTGGCACTGCAGATTCTGCCATAATCATTGCCTGGGTTGCGCTTAACCAGAAACTTTGCACATTGCGTTCATATTCTGCTGTTCTGTGGCCACGGATTTGCGGGTCTTGTCTTTATCTCCTATGGATGACATGCACGACCCTGTATGTTATGCTATTAAATAAGTTTTAATCATATAACCACCACAGCACCTTGTCTCCATTGGCAACAAGCATGATTTGTGTGGATTGCAAGTGATGTCACAGGTAGCAGAGAGTACCAGTGATGATTGCGAGTGACATGGTAATTTAGTTTCTTTTTTCTTGTCTTCACCACCTGGCTACTGTTGTAGATTAAATTAAAAAAATAAATAAATACAATTTAAAAAAAAAAAATGTCACTTGTGGAAGTGCTGTGTCTGAGAGTGCAAGTCTGAAAATGCAAGTGCATGTCTGCATCGTACATCCCAAATGTTACAAACCAATAATTGGTCTATAGCGTAAAAATATTACTAAAATGTGTTATTATTAAAATAACAATTATTAAAATATTATTATCATGTGACACAAAAAATCTCAGATCTGTGGAACTTCAGACATTCTTATTACCCTACTTAAACTTTTAGACTAGGCCAACATAAAGTTTGTTCACAAACTTTTACCTCACCTAGTTTATTTATATGATCATCATGCATTACATTACCTCTGTCTTTGTCCCATTTTTCTTCATAGGGCTTTGGTTTTTTTGATGTAGTGGTAATTTATAAGTGAACATCTGTTACAGTCAGGTAACTGATGTATGTAGAAGTGCGCCTCTGCAGGGGAAAATTGATAATGCTCCTAACCGGGGTGTGTCGGGAGAGACACAATAACATAGTTATGTTTTGTGGGATGATTGTGTGTTGTTGTTGTTTTTGTAATATTTTAAATTCATAGTATTTAAGTAATATTTGTTAAAAAAAAAAAAAAAAAAGTTAAATGGTTAGGATTTGCCTATTCTGCCTATGCCACGAGCCGGCCTTGAAACCAGGTGCCACTCCTGTCACCAAAGAACAGGAAACGCTACAGGCTACAGTTTGCAGAAGTTAACCAGAAATTGGATAATAGACAACTGGAAGAAGGTTGCCTTGATTTCTGGTTTGACTTTCTGGTAGTAGGGTCAGAATTTGGTGTAAACAACATACATGAATCCATCCAGCCTTGTATCAGCTGTTCAGGCTGCTGGTGGTTTAACGGTGCAGGGGATTTTTTCTTGGCACACTTTGGGCCCCTTTGTACTAATTGAGCCTTGTTTCGATGGCACAGCTGAGTATTGTTGCAGACCATGTCCATTGTCCATCTGATGGCTACATCCAGCTGGATAAAGCACCATGTCATAAATTTCAAATCTTCTAAAACTAATTTCATTAACATGACAATGAGTTCACTGTGTTTGCTAAAACAAGATTGATGCATCTCACCTTAAATGTGGTTGCCAAATGGCTAAACATAAAAAAAATTAAACCTATAACCTATACTGTAATAAATGACCTTAATTTTAAAGGTAAATGCTAAAGTACAAAGCTATTAATTGGTTAACAATAAGTTACCCTACTAAATACGGTGAAAAACTGTACCGGACATTATATGTACATTACATTACATTTTATGGTAGTTTTTGCATTGTTTTGTTTTTTGTTTGTCTGTTTGTTTGTTTTTTTTAATAACTAATAATAATCTTTCTTCTTAGAATTTTCTTATCAGTTGTGTACATTAGGGTTGTATGTTACATCTAATGTTGTTAAATTAATGTTTATTGCATTATTTCATTTTCAGCATGATGGTTTTTATAGTGTTTGTGTGAATGACACTGTGCACCTTCTATATATGTTAGTATTTTAAAGCTGCTTGTTCTCATCACCACCTGCTTCAGGTGATTTTCAGTGTATTAAAAAGGTACAAAACAGATTTCAGTACTTCCATAGGTTGGTATGACATTATATCAGTTATGAAATTACAGTATTAATGCATGTAAATTTAACTTAAATCCATAAAACCTAAAATGCTGCTAACACATTTTTGATGGTACAATTCTGGCAACCACAGCTGCCAGTTTTTTACTGTAAATTTTACACTTTTTTTTTTTACAGTGTACAGCTGTATCATCTTTACAATCACACAGTTTTTAGTTCAGTCATTTTTTATTTCTTTTGCATCAAACAAACAGTATGTAGTAATACTACACAATCACTTATCTACTCCCTGTCTAACCAGCAAACATGAACACACTTTCTCCATTCAGCATTCAAACAGAAAGGTAAATGTGCAATATATGTGCAAAATGTGCAATATTTACAAACAGTAAGTAGCCAAGATAAGTTTACCTAAGAGGTATTCAGTGGTTCCAGTGGGTGTGACGGCACAGAGTTCACACAATATACTTACATTATATGAAGTTTGAGAGGAGCCTCATCATTCAGTCTTATCAGTCACCATACTGTATAAGCAGCAGTCATTACACTGTCTCAGCAACAATTCTTTAGGCATCCCTCCACCTCCCCTTCTCCTCCTGTATTTTCTTCATTCTTCCTAGTTTTACCTCAGACCTTGGGCCGAGCCTCTGGTTCCTTTGAGCAAGCCAAGTTTGTTTACTATTATCTAGCAAGACTAAATTGGGCATGCAAAATACATTAATACTTTAAGAAAATTATCCATACCTTTCCAAATCTTTAGACACATCTATCATAGATAGCACATAGCCTAACCTTGCTTAACCCTCTGGTATTGTTTATTTGGGAGTCACGTTATTGTTCACATTAAAAACCGGAGACCACAATTATATAATAATTTGATAAGGGATAATCAACAGTTTGTTGTGCATTAAAGGATTTTAAATGCAGACATTCCATGGAATAAATTTGTGTACTATATTTCATTTTAATATTTTTTTTCTTTAATATTTGGTATATATTGCATCATATTTTATACTATTTTTCAATTACTGCAGTATTTAGGTTAAAAATTGAGCAAAAGTACTTAAAAATCTATTAAACTGAGGTACATTAGCGGCTCCTGGTGGGAAAAAAAAAATCATCTGTAATACCATGGCGTAGCCATTAGATGCCTGTATAGCCATATATTAGAATTATATAGAGGGTTGTGTATTCCCTAGTTACTGAGAACAAGATTTTCAGACAGAATTAATTACTTTTATTAAGGTTTCCATTTAGGGATTATCAAAGACTAGTTTTGCCAAAGTTTAGATTTGCATGAAAAAACATTGTTGTTGTACATTTTTGGCAGGAGTGTCTTGCCTTAATTTTATAAAATATTAACATTTATTACTTGGGACAAGAGGTCTTCTGGATTCAAGATACTTTCATCAACCTTTTGAAAAATAAAGTCTATAATAAACATTAATAAACTGTATATAAAATTATTTAATTTACAAGTAGCGTGTTTGTTTCATCAAATAGTCTATAGCCTGTAAAGCTTATAGCCTCTGACCATTAAATCAATTCAGACTCATGATTTTATGACATCAATTACTGTTTAAACAAAATTAAACAGAATTAAATGTAAGTGACTTTATGTTACTTGTGTATTTTACTTTTCATTAAAATGCACATTCAAATGAAATGAAATATTCTGACAGGTAAGGCTTAAAGCACATTAACACACAGCAACAAGGCTGACCAAAGTGCTGTATATACAACAATAAAAGACCACAGGATAACATATAAAAAGGAGCAGAGAAGAGTAAAAATGTGTTACATGTGTACGATGTGTTAAAAGCTATTGAAAAGAGAAGCATTTTAAGACTAGACTCTAATATAGTGTGGAAGCCTGTTCCATAAAGTGGGACCAGCCACAGAGCCACAAAGCTCTATTGCCTTTGCACTGTAAGCAAGTTCTTTAAGCAAGCAATTTTTAAAGGGACTTGGGGGAAAATAAAATGAGCTGCAGTATAGTCCAGCCCAGATGTAATAAGAAACAGAGGGGCTGAAAACAATAACCTCTGTTTTATCTGCATTCACAAAAAGGAGATTTTTAGAAAGCCAGCATTTAACCCTTTCCATACATGCACACAGATTTTATATTTAATGCAATATGATTATTCAAAGCCACAAGATAAATCTGTGTATCATCAGAGTAGCAATGAAAAGAAACCAGTGTTTCCTAAGGATGGAAACCAGAAGAAGCATAGTGAAAAAAGAGCTATAGAAAAGACTGCACTCCACAAACCAGATTTTTTTGTAGAAGAGGTGATGTTTCCTACTTTAACTGAGAATTTTCTGTTAGCTAAGAAAGACATAATCCATTCTAATACTGAGCAAAAATAATACTGATACATTCTAAATAGTAAAAGATTGTTGTTAGCTGTTTTTTACATTACATTTTATATAAAAAATAAACAAAATAAAACAAACAAATGTATAAACAAGTAATAATGATTAATTACAATATACAAGTACCATTAAAGGTATATAATTCAGTAACATCCAACATACCAAATTAGACTGATTAAAATAAAAATGCAACAACAACAACAAAAAACAAAGCAAACAAAAAAAAACAAACAAAAAACAAACAAAAAAAAAACAAACAAACAAAAAAAAAACATTTCTGTTGTATCTGCTGAAAAGTAATTTGCTTGTGAAGTGGCTTTCTCAGTAGGTTGGCAGGGGAGAGATAATAATGTTAAATTTAGGGCTGTCCCCGACTAAAGGTTTTTCTAGTTGACCAGTAGTCTTTTATTTAAGCCATTTTTATCTCATTTATATTAATTAATTAAAACACCGAAATCATGATTATCAATCTGTTGGGAAAAATAGCAAAGAAATATTTAAATGTATTAATAAATTAGTGTTTTCCCGAGTCACTGATGAAGTGAATGCTGACCCACAATCTTCGCAGTACAGTGACGTGCCTTTAGAAAAGAAACGCAGCTTTCATATGGATTATTAAATTATTAAATAATTGTTTGAATTAAATTAGACATTCCGAGCTATCTATAAATATATTTCTCATGTCCGTGAGGCAGACATTCAGCAGAAAGGATGTCCTGTTAATTTTCTTTATTTTAAAAAAGCACAACGTCTTGTTGATATTGGAAGTTGTAATGCCACGCCAGCAGAGGGAGCCCTCACCTATGGACTGCCTGTTACCGCTCCCTCTGCTGCTTCTTTGGTGCAGCCATTTAAGGAGGGGCATGCCAAACTGGAAGTGGCGAAGTATTGTTTCGCCTGTGCGGACTCTACCAAGCATTTTTCCTGTTTCATTATTGTCATGGTTTTGTTTCAGAGTCATAGTTTTGCCTTGTTTCTTTGCCATAGTTTTGTCTAGTTTCCTTGCCATAGTTTTTGCCTTGTTTCATTGCCTTGTTTATTTTGCTACTTTGGACTGCTCTCTGGTATTTTGACGTTCTGCCTGTCTTGACTACGATCTGTTTAATAAAGCTTGTATTTGGATCTATCACGCTTCAGAAGAGTCCCGTTACAGGAGTGTACATAAATAAAAGTATACACTTGACAGTGTGGAATAATTACTCTTAACTGTGTGAGCAAAAATGACGGCAGATTTTAAGTTGTTTCTGCTATTATCAGAAAAAAAAATGCTAGTAATTGCACCAACGCTTCCATGTCCTACAGCAGGGGTGCTCAACCCTGGTCCTGGAGATCGACTTTCCTGCAGAGTTCAGCGCCAACCCTGACCAAACACACCTGAACTAGCTAATTAGGGTCTCAAGGAGTGCTTGATAATTACAGACAGGTGGGTTTGATTAGGGTCGGAACTAAACTCTGCAGGAAAGTCGATCTCCAGGAACAGGGTTGGGCACCCCTGTCCTACAGTAAACATGCTAATAGCTTCCACACTCCATACAAACACTCGAATATGAGCTTAATAGCGCACATTAATCTAGATTAACATTAAAGCAAGCAGATGTGTAAAGTACCTAGATGTTTTACTTTAAAATGTTAAGCCATATTTTAGGTCAATGAATGATAAATGAACATTTGGATTTTTACCTTCTATTCTGCTCTCTCATAGCTGTAGGTCATCACCAACGTCATTTCCAGTCAAAACACATTTCACACTGCAGGACTGGGAGTCGCCGATAGGTCAAGATATTTAGCATGCTAAATATTTCACGGGCTTCGGCGATGCAATGATGCTTCTCTCAGATCGCGTCTATGATAACGCACACTACGCGACTGTCACTCACGTGAACGAGCACCGATTTGCCTCCGATTTCTGCCGCAGGTGATCTAAAATCATCTAGCGTATGCCCAGCATAAGCATTTTCTCACTGACTATTGTTTAGTCAACTGTTAGTGGGGCAGCCCATAGCCAGATCGACATATTTTTTTTTAAATCGGGCAGATATAAAATTTCATCAGAAACACTCTCCAAGTGTTTGCATTGTCAGACTTCTTCCTGGATTTTGTGTTTTTCAGGGTGACCAGTATTCATTAAGGGAGCTGAAAAGCAGAATGGCGCATAATGATAAATGTCTATTCTTTGTAAAATTATTATGAAATATTAAAAAAGCATGAAATTTTTTGTTTGTTATATAAGACCTGCCTTTTTGATATTCTCCTGTGTGTTTCCTGAGGCATAACACAACTACTACTATGCCTAATATTAGGAATACTGTCAAGGATGGCACCACAATCAAAATCACTGGAAGATGTGTGGTTCCTAAGCAAGAACCTAAAAAGACAAAGAAAAAAAAAACTATCAAATAAGGACCTAAAAGTACAGTAGCCATTAGGAATGCGATTGGTCACCTATCAGAATTGGTTAATAAATACTTGGTACTGGCTGCAAAAATATCCTTTGTAGCCATAACACTTTTGAATGGTTGTAATGCTAATTAATCATTTAGTTCTGATCAATTATAAGTAGCCATAAAATTACTGCATAATTTAAAAACACATTATCATATACAGAACTGAAAAAGATTAGTTCAGTGGAAAAACACAAATGTCTCTGACATACTTGACTGACAGGGTTCATCAATGTCTAGATGTTCAATCTGGTTGCTGATGGAATCATGCAGTGTCTCATATTCTAAATGTACAAATAGTTTGGTTATTCCGATAAACCATTACAAAAAATAATCATAATAACAAAAACAAACAAGCTCAGTAATAAGCTAATAAGTTTCAACTTTTTATTAGGAAATAAAATAAAACTAACTGTGAAAGGACCTTTATTTAGGAAGAATCATTTTTAAAAAGTGTAATGAATCAAGGTCTCTAAGTTTGAAATACTCACCAAAGACTATAACATTGAATGTCTTCTGTAAAGTCCGGGATTTACTTCTGATCTTCAGTTTATAAAGTCCAGAGTCTGTGGTTGTTGTGTTTGTGATGGTGAGAGATCCAGTCTGATTGTTCAGTTCCCCTCTTTCAGCAACACTGCCATATATCCCAAAGCTATTGGCTTTTCCATTGACTTTAGCAAGTACAGTGTTTTCAGGTCCAAAACTCCATACTATCAGATCATCTTTCTGTTTTTCAACACCTGTGTGTAGCGTGACAAAATTTCCCTTCATCACCCACACATCTTCTGTCTCATCACCAAACACACCTAATGAACCAAAAAGAAACTGATAAATGATTACATGGTAACACTGATGTGACAGTAATCACGTTACGTAAAACTATTGTCTGTGTAAAAAAAATTGTAACGTGGGGTTTGGGTTTTGTTCACGTTCATGTTTTCATGTCTTTTATTTTGAAGTTTTGCCATGTTCCTTGTTTGTGTCTTGCTTCCCTTGCCCTCTTGTATTCCTGCCATTGGTTCCTCTGTTCAATGTGTCATGTTCTGATTGGTTGTTCTAGTCTGTTTGCTCATTGGTTTGTTCATGTCATGTGACCCCTATTGTTTGGTATAAGTAGCCCTCATGCACCCATTGTTCCTTGTTGTGTACTGAAGTGTAATCCTGCTGTTGGTGAGTTCTGTTCTTGTTTATGCCTGTGTTCATGCCACGCCAAGTCTGTTTCAAGCCAAGTCGTTGTTGGATTATTGTTTGTTTGGATTCATGTTTTCTACAATAAACTGCACTTGGGTTCATCACTACTCGCCTCTCAGTGGGACTATCATTACAGAAATAAAAAAAAAAAAATGTGCAAACAATTCTTTAATGTTTAACAAACATTTATTTAATGTTTAACAAACATACATACATAGGTGTTAAAGCAAAATTTCAAGAAGCAATTTTAACAATACATATACCGTAGCTTCAAAGCAACATTACATAAAATGCATTTTTCTGTTACTATGAAAAGAAATCTGCTATGTCAGAAATGACACGTCAGTGTAATGTCCATATGTGACCCTGGACCACAAAAACAGTAATAAGAGTCACTTTTTTGAAACTGAGATTTATACATCAGCTAAAAGCTGAATAAATAAGCTTTCTATTGATGTATGGTTTGTTAGTTTCAGAAACATCTCCTGATGCACGACCTTGGACACATCATCAGTGTTGTTTCCTGGACTCACGGGGTGTTTCGGGTCTTGCAACAGACACCCTCCTCCAGGCGACCCGACCGAGGCTGATCAGACCCCGGCCTGTGTCCAAGTGGCATGCTACCGCCCCCACCATTCTCCCCTCTTCAACCAGAGCCATCTGGATGCTTTCTCCACTGCCTCCACGTTGTTACTTATGGCTCTTTTTCGGTTGACGCCTGTTATGCCCAGTGTACCATAGGCCTTGCTCAGGGTATGGCTGGCAAATCCCCGACTGCCTACTTCCACTGGCATACACCTGGTCCTCCACCCATTTATCCGACACTGCTCCACCAGCTCCTGATATTTTTCCCTCTTTCTCTCCTGAGCCTCCTCCATCCTCTCCTCTCAGGGCACTGTTAGCTCTAGCAAGATTAACTGTCTTGTGGCCTCAGAGACCAAGATGATATCAGGTCTCAGTGTGGACTGGGTGATGTGTTGTGGAATCTTCAGTTGCCTCTCTAAGTCAACTGACATCACCCAGTCTCGGGCCGTGGAGAGCAACCCAGCAGAGTAGCTCTTTGATGTTTTCTCTGGCCTTTGTCCTTCCTTGATGAAGTGAATGGCCTTGGCTGTGGCTTGGCGGTATCGGCTGTCCTTGATCCCCTTGCTGATTGGGCTGGGAAGAATGTCGTAGACCCCTTGGATCAAGAACCTGATTCTCTGGGGGTTCCACATCCAGATGTCCTTCCAGGTGACATTCCGCTCCATCGCCTGCTCCCACTTCATCCAGGCACCTTGCTGCCGCATGGCCACTGCTCTGCTGGTTCTCTCCTCCTCAACTGAAGCACGCACCTCCTCCTGCACCAACCTCTGCCTCTCCCTCCCGCTGGCCAAGTCGTACCGGGTTGCTGTTAGGCTCCCAAGTCCGGCTCTGCCTTGCGCTACTGACCCAAGGATGGCCTTGTGCTTCAGCCGAGTTTCAGCTTGTTGGACTGCCTCTGCTGCCCTCCACTTCCTCCCTGTCCTAACGACAATCCCTGCCCCGGACACTTTCGCATCTCTGGATCCAGAATACTGCAGGTATTCCTGTGCCCGTGCCACAATAAACTCCTCCCTGACTGAGCCAAATGGAAGTCTGAGCTTGTTGGTTTTCCCATACAGAGCGATGTTACTTAAGCTGCGTGGCAATCCCAGCCATCTGCGTAGATAGCTGCTCACCTTCTGCTCAAAACCTTCAACCACAGTCATGGGGACCTCATAGATGAGCAGGGGCCAGAGGAGTCTTGGGAGGATTCCATGTTGGTAGACCCAAGCCTTGAATCTTCCTGGGAGCCCTGATCTATCCACTGCTCTCAACCAACCCTCCATATCAGTGCTGGTTTCCCTGATGGAGTCTCTGTCATTGAGGCTACAGTTAAAGGCCTTCCCGAGGCTCTTTACTGGTTTCTCAGTGACTGATGGGATTTGATGTTGTCCCAGCCTGAAGCGGAATTCATCTGTGACTTTCCCCTTCTTTAGCACCAAGGATCTGGATTTTCCAGGTTTAAAGCTCATGCGTGCCCATACCATGAGCCTCTCCAACCCTTGGAGGATCCATCGTGTTCCTGGTACCATGGTTGTTGTCACTGTGATATCGTCCATGAAGGCTCTGATGGGAGGTTGCCTTACTCCGGACTTGCTGAGGGGGCCTCTGCACTCTATCTCGGCTGCCTTGACCATCATGTTCATTGCCAGCACAAAGAGGGTCACTGAGATGGTACAACCAGTGATTATCCCTACCTCAAGCTGGTGCCAGGTCCTGGTTAGGATAGTTATTTGGCTGAGATACAAGTACTTTAAAATCTGTAATCTGAGGATGCAAATAAAAAAAGAAAAAGCTAATTATTGAGAAAATTACCTTTAAAGTTGTCCAGATGGAAGTTCTTAGCAATGCATATTACTAATCCAAAAAAAAAAAAAAATTGATATATTTACAAAATATAAGAATATACTTGTGCTATTTGAGACTTTTTTTTTTTAATAAAGGTCAAGTCAAGTCACCTTTATTTATATTGTGCTTAATACAGTAAGAGCAGCTTTACAGTGCTAAACAGGAAAATAGTGTGTCAATAATGCAAACAAAATTTAATTATTCTGAAAGCAGCTCTAAAAAGAGGACAATGGTAAACAGTACATTTTTTCTGTTAAAGTCAGCTCTTCGTAGAGTCAGTGAAGTCATCGTCCAGCTCAGTTCAGTTGTTTCGATGGCTGTCTTGTGACAAGGTGGATCTGTCTCTAGGGCACATCTAGTTGTCATGGTCTCAGCTGACATTCAGAGAGGTTGTGGTCATCTCTAGGTTCTGATCCATCATCTGGTCTGGATACAGACTGGATCTGGTTAATTAACATCATTCAATTAACCAGAAACATTTTAAGGCATTGATTACATATTGTGATCATAATGATAATTTTGCAGTTTTGCGTGCTAATTCAGAGTTGGGATCATCTGAGTTTTTGCAGGGGTTGTTGTCATCTCTTTACAGGTGTTAGTGAGGTTGTTACCACTGAAATGAAGATAACTCGAATAATTCAAAGTTATATTTCATATAAAGAGGCCCCTGCTCATTACATTTCACTTGTAAAATTTAATGTTATATTTTCAGTTTTAAAAGTCTGCAATAAAGTACATAATAAGGCTTATCTTATTCTAATTGATGTTTAGGAGAGAGGTATCCTATTCATTTGAGGTGCCAAATGATTATGAGGTTAGTGATGTGTACTGTCTCTTGGAATATTAGCCATATGTATATATATATATATATATATATATATATATATATATATATATATATATATAATTCATCATCACAGTATCATATCCAACATAAAAAAATGGTGGTTGTCACTGAGACAGTATGGAAACTGGAAAAGGAACCTGAGTCGGTAAGACAGTTCCCTACAGCATGGTTCATTTTTAATTGTTAAACACTTGCCAAAAAAAAAGTGTAGAATCACTTAAACTCAAGCCAAAGCATCTGTTCTTTTTTATTATTATTATTTTATTTTCTTTAATATTAAGTAATAACTCAGAAAATTAATAATTTTATTATGAACAATAGTAAACTTCAGATGAATTAACTTGTCAATTAACAAAAATACTTGTCAATAAAAACATAATGGACATTGCAATTATTGTTTGCTTTAGGTAGACTACCGCTAATTTTAACTTAATCTATATTTGTTCATTAGAACATATGGCAGCACACTACAGACATAATGCTATACAGAGATATTGAAAAGAAAATACTTACAGTCTCACTTCAGTTCATTGAGGAGTCTGATCATTCGTTGAAACGATTGCCCCATGTTAACGTGGGCGTGGTTTGTGAGCGTGACATGGGAGCATGGTAAACTTCCTTAAAATTGCGCCAAACATGCAGGCACGAACACGGCGAAATCAAAGCGCTTTTTTTTGCATACCAAGTGTATTAAAACTGGTGAAACACGTTTTTAAATCTATGATCTGTACATTTTCACATGTGATGTCGTCTAACATCTGCTGGAAATCCAGGTAAACATACTTGCGTGCACGCGCGCATCCCCAGTTAACATGATCCCCAGTTGATCCATAACACCGGCTGATCAGGACTCTCTGAACGGCAGCGCGAACAAACATGGCGGCGCCCATCTCATGTTATAGATCACGATCCAGATTATTTATATAGGATTTTAAACAACAAAACACACTAATTTACACACATTTGTGAATCGGAATATCATATAGTTCATGACATGGTAAGCAAGTGCATGAATATTAAAAAAAGGAAAAACTAAATAAAAGCGATTAGCCTTTTTCACAAAAATTGGAAGTGACATCAGCGCAGGGTAAAGTCAGTTCCGCTACAGGTCTGTGCCTATTATATTAATATGCTTGTCTCAAATAATGCCTTTCACCTTTTCTTTTTTGTCTGCTTTCCAAGTTGTTATATAATCAACAAAGAAACAACATTTTACTTGTTTGTAATTTATATGGGCACTCAGACCGGTACCCATCAATATAATATATGCGCAACATAGCGCCAGCTATAGTTTCTGTTCTCCATCTCCGGTATATTTAAGCGTATTTTCTCAATTTACTCAGTCATTTCCCTCGAATCACTACATCATGGTAAATTATGACAGCGTTTATATCCAAATGCACATTTCCCCAAGAATAAATGAAACAATTCTGAGTCCGGATGATGCATAAACTCAATACAACAACGTAATCCAGATCCAAAAGGAATAAAGCCATTAATCGGAGTCATGTCTTATTTAGTATTATATTATTTTATTATGTATATCCCTGGGCACATTATGCAACGTACATTTACACCCTAAAGTTAATAATGCAAAGGAGAGCAAGTAGAAAATACAATATTACTTTCATAATAATAATAATAACAATATTAATCGCGAAAAAAAATGATGTGAAGAGTCATAATGCACAGCCAGCACCAAATAGACAGTACGGCAAAACTTAAAACTGTACTGTATTATAAGTGCTAACATTCATAATTAAATAAACATAGTATTTGTGATGACCAGACGCTGACACAAAGTTTTTGAATAAATGTTTGCTATTTTTAGAGTAAAACACCGGTATATATCATAGTATCATAGTATCTATTTTGTAAAAATAGACTTTGATTCCCGAACTTACTCTTGTTCAGTACGGCCGCTGCTGTCACCAGAAAAACGTTTACCCTGCAAGCGCCAATCCGGAAGCCAGAAACACTAAAGTGTGAAAAAAAGGCTAATTCACCTGTCATACAGTGTTATTGTGGCTGCGGTGTGTCACGTGACAAGCATGATGCATCGCCATGGAAACAACAAGGGCAAACGTTCTAAAATAACGGTCGCCTAAAAAAAAACTCCCTCTGGGGGTCAGCTGGAATATTGTAAACTCACCAGTGAAAGGGTTAAAGCAACATCTTTGCTTCAGTCAACCAAAATCTAATCTTTATTTACTGAAATAAAATGAAACAGTTTTCTCTCAGAAACTGTAAATTTTACAAAATACACTGTAAACCCAAATATTGTCTTTTCTTAAATAAGTAAGTAATCCTGACGAAACATTACATAAAATTTTGCATTTTGGGCCCATAAATCAAGTTCGCATAACTTGTTTACCTACAAAATATGTAAACTTGAGATTTCAAGTGTTGTCAACTCAAAATCCTTATTTATTGTAACAGCTCACTCTGGTCATTATTTAATTAGCTCTCTTGTTGCTAGTCAGAACTGGTTGCAAAACCTGTCAACCTATCTAATTATAAAAGGCGGGCCTCTGTTCATGTTGTCTCTACAGCAAACACTGTTTAACAATAAACAAACATACAGTGCCAACACAGTGCCACAGCATCAGGATAATGGTAACCTTAGAGTTTCTGAAAAGACCAAAAGAACCTGCTTTGGTCGCTTGTTTGTATTTTAAACTGATAGTTCATTCATGTGTCATGTTTCATCTACACACCCTCTTTTAATTTCAAACCTTTTCAAGATATACCCGTTTACTATTATTTTGTGGAAAAGAAAAATGATATTCTGAAGTATGTTTTAATTGTTTTTATCTACTGTGAAAGTTAATAAGGTCCAAATCAACACACAATACATTTACTTTTGATTAAGTATCCCGTAATTTAAAAAAAAAAAGGTTTATAGTTTCCCAGCGCTTGTCATAGTGCATATGAGAGTCTGTGACATACAGCTATGTAATAATAAACCATCATGACTGCGATAAAACAGAATGCAGAAGCCAAATTTGTTTCTTTGCAAACTGCATTCACACACATTTCAGTTCATGTTTTAAATCCTACATCACAAGTTCATTTAAATCCACAAACTAACAGATTGATCAGTGTATGCGGTTCATCAGTTGAAAGAAAGAATGAAGCTATAAAATCTTACCATTTGTGAAGATCAGTAACGATAAAGAAAGGAACACAAGATTGGGAAACACTGAGTTATTCATATTTCCTCTGCTGGACAAACTGCGGTCTGAAGAAACACACAGCAGCCTTGTGAGTCGAAAGTATGGAAAGCAGAGGAACAGACTCCTTTTATCAGGTAGAGCAGACAGACATGCCCATTTCAGCATAATAGAAATCGAAAGAATACTGCACGCAAGACTGTCATGATATTTGTCATTCTCATTAAAAGAGAACACCCACAAAAATTCTAAATTGCACAAACACATTTTTATCTTTACGTGTAATAATTCAAGGTAATTTGCTTTGGCTCAAACAGGCAAATGTGTATTCCAGGGGTGTCCAAACTCAGTCCTGCAGATTTTGGCTCCAACCCTAATTAAACACACCTAAACCAGCTAAACTTTGCAGGACACTGGCCCTCCAGAACTGAGTTTGGAGACCCCTGGTGTATTAAGTATAGAGACAGCAACTCATTCTTCTTGTGCAAAGATGCTATGCAATAACCTAATTTGACTAGGGGGAAAATGCAAATATGCCAATGCAAAACTTATAATCTTTTAACAGAGGTGCTCTCTAAAGCCAAGGCTTTCAATTCTGTTCTGGAAACCCCTCAGCACTGCACATTTTGCTTGTCTCCCTTATTATCCAACCCAAGCCTCTGCTAATGAAAAAACCTGCTCTGAGCAACTGGGAATGTCCCTGACATGCCTGCTGCCTAAGTTTCATTTCTTTATAATAGGTGGAGCATTTCAAGTATACCAGGAAGAAAGAAGAAAGAGAAACAAGGTAAACGGGTCTCTAAATTTAGTCCAGGAAGCATTTTTTAAATGCTTGCTTTGTAATGAAAGTCAAACCTGGTTCAGACCCAATACATAAATATACATTTATTAGCTTTGTAGGAGTAAGGAGGAATTATTCTAAAAAAACAGCAAATTCATGTTATGACTAGTGTTGGGTAAGTTACTTTAAAAAAAGTAATTAATTACTAATTACTTAATCAATGTTGTATTTAAAATACTTATCTAATTACTGTGTCTGAAAAGTAACTTAATTACTCAATAAGTAATTTAACTAAATACTTCTTAAAATCCCTATAAACCTTGAGTGGACAAACAATAGAAATTAAACACTTTAAATAATAAATAATAAAAAAAAAAAAAAAAACATGAGTCAAACATGAAATAGTTTAGCCTTTTAGCTTTCTGAATCATCTTTATTACATTCTATAAAAAACATTCGATAATAATTAAATGTTTAGTAAGAAATGTAACCTTCTTTAGTTAAGAAACAATTCCTGAATAACAAAAAAAAAAATTATTCTGCAACATATCTGAATAACAAAAAAGCTTAACTTAAGAAATGTTAAACATGACGTATCAAGCTGTAAACATGAAACTTACTTTCAAAGCAATGAGTACCATATTCATACATAATGTATGTAATCATGTCATGTGTTTCAACAAAGTGAACTGTTTCAACAAAGTGAAGTTAACTGTAACCTTTAGTTAACAAACAGAATTCCTCTGAAACTTCCTCAAACCAATGAGCACCATATTTCATGCATACTGTATGCACTCAAATGTTTTCCAAAAACCTTTTTGTACTACTTAGCTGCCTTGTTTTTGAAAAAGTGGTTGTATCTCATTAATGTAAGTCTCTCAAAGCGTTCACTTGACAGTCTGTTCCTTCTGGGCGTAAGCACAAGATTGCCCAGGCTAAAAAGCCTTTCGACTGGTGCGCTTGATGGTGTGGCTGTGTTGTACCTCAGTGAAATGGCCTTAGTCCTGGGAAACTGGCTAAGAACACCCAGCTCAGACCCAGCAGATTTCAAATATTCCATCACCTCAGCAGAGTAGGTACAATCGTCCTCCTCAAATGAAAAAAAGTCATCAGTGGAGTCAGCAGGGTTCTTGTGATCTTGAGCATGTTGTTGGTCTTCAAGAGACAACTCACGGCACTCTGTAGTAAGCATTGCCCTAACCATGTCTTTTTTCTCTTCTTCTCTGATCCAGCGTAACTTAAATTTAGGCAAAGTGACTGCAGCCAGGAGAGCTTCTTTATTGTCCATCATTGAGGAAAAGCGCACCTTGATCGCCTATGAGACAAAAATACATCAGACACTTCACATAAGAGCATGATAAATAAAACAAAAAAGTATTTTAGGGTAAGGCCAAAATGTAACAATTTGTATTATATATATATATATATATATATATTAGATTACCTTAACAATGACATCAGGGAGAGATGCTGTCAGCTTAAGCTCGTCCCGCAGTGCCAGCGTCCTGGACATTAGAATCTCCAGAGTTGGAAGAAGGATTCCAAAATAGCAGTTCTCTTCTCCTTGCAATATGTCTAGCGCAACAGTGAGTGGCTTCAACACAATACAATACTCCTTTAGGAACAGATACTCCCGATCAGTAAAGCATTTGATTCCAAACTGAGTGCAGACAGTATTTAATTCAGCAAGGGGAATGTCAGTGATCCTGGACAGGGCGTCGTGAAATGAATTCCATCGTGTTGAAATTGTCAGGATCCTGCCTTGACTGTCTTGTCTTTGTTCAATGTTTCTCTGTTTGTTTTGTGTCTAAGCACATGGTTCTGTTTATGTTTGTGTCTGCCACGTGCTCCTCTCGTCCCACCTCCTTGTTTCCCCTGGTCACGCCCCCTTGTTTAGTCCTTGTCTGCTTGATTGTCTGCACCTGGTCCTCGTGTGTGTGCTGCTCCATATATTGGGTTCCTTTCCCTTGTATCTCGGCTGGTTCGTTGGTGTTTATCCGTTTCTTGATCCAGAATATATCCTTTGATCTTGCTCAAGCCATTTTGGATATCTTATCTAGTTATTTTGTTCTTTTCACCTTGTGCATTGTAATCTAATTTATAAGTTGTTTCTCTCTCTTGATTTAGTATTTCTTTTGCCCTTGTTTTTGCAGTTCCAACCCCTTTTGGATCTTGGTTTTGTTTTTACTCTTAGATTCCTTCTTTAGTTAGATTTGGTTGTTTATTGCCTTTGCTCTATTTCTGTTCTCAATTGTCTGTCTTCTGTTGTGTTGTCTTTAGTCTCGTCTTGTTATCGTGTTTTGTCCTGCCTTGCCCTTATCCAGATTCCCTGGCCACTGACCCCTTCTGCCTGGAAGTAGCTCTCCTCTCTAACGTGTCAATCTCTGGTTCTGGTAGTCCCTATCTGGCGGCTAGTCTGTGTGACAACAGAGTTTCTCTTCAAGCTACGGGTTCCCGGTGTTCCTGCCTAGTTCTTCTGGAGCTGCCTTCTCTGTGCCTAAGACCGTTGCCATCTCTGACAGTCTCTGGGGTCACCCCTCCTGCCTGTATTGTTGTCTGCCCTGCTCCTCTGTTTGGACTGTTTTACTCCTCATTCTCCCTGCTGTGGTAGTCTACGTCTTGTTAATAAAATCACCTTTGTCTGCTCATTTGCATCTGGGTCCCATTCCTTGCAGATCCGTGACAGAAATAGGCACTATGAGTTTTTTCTTCAAAAAAATATTATCTACTAACTCTGAAGCAACAGAAGAACGGTTTGCTTTTGTCCACATTGCAGAACACTTTGAAGTTGTACTTCTGTAGATGAATTTTGACTCAAATTAAGTTCAGTGTGTGTGATGCACACCTTAAGTGTGGAGGGAGAGAAAACTGTCCTTCAGATTCTGTGGAGAGTGTCTGCTCAACATCAGTAAATGTCACCTCTTCATCTTCTTCGGATTCCTCATCAGAGTCTGATTTTTGGAACATCCTAAAAGCTTTGATAAAATTGGACCCGTTGTCTGTCACGGTGGCTGTCACTTTTGAGTTAAGTCCATAAGCCGAATGTACTTGCTCGATTTCATTGCCGATTACGTCATATGTGTGTCTCCCTCGAACTCTTTTACATGCTAGTGCTGCATGTCCTCATACAAAAGTAGAAGGATCAATCCAATGTGCCGTCATTCCGAGAAAACTTTTGTTATGGCTGGTCCAAATGTCAGCAGTCGTGGAAATATATTCCAAACTCTCGAATGTCCCTTTAAGCTCCATTTCCATGTCAGCATAACACTTATCTAAGTAAGTCGAAAACGTTTTTCGATCGGGCAGTGCTGCTTTTTTGCCACACACAGGTATTTTGTTTAAGATGCACCTAAAAGACAGAGATTCTACAGTACGCAGCGGTAGCATCTCTTCCACAATGTAGCCTGCAATCATTTTTTTAAGCTCACCTTCAGACACTTTCTGCGCTGCCGAAGTAAAATCAAGTTTTGCCTGCTTAGCAGGAGTTGCCGCGGTGTTATCCGTCGATGATGAACAAGGATCACTCAGAAGTGTTCGTCTATGCTGCCGTGTCAGGTGCTTCAGTAGATTGCTCGTGCTATTGACAGCGGCCGATAGTTTTTTCTCCCCAGGACATAGCTTACATATTACTGTAATGTTCTTGTCTGCTTGTTTCAGAAAAGTGAAGTGATGGGAATATTTCCATTTCATAAAACAGCCACTCACTTCAGCCGAGTCCGACATCTTCCGCTTTAGAATACGACTATGCAGCAAACTGGCACGAAATCACGTGCACCTGCACTACAACGATTTTAAAGCGGCAGAGTTTACTTTTACCTTTAGAAGATAAATTAATAAAATTAAATAATGATATTCAGGGAGTTTAATTATTTTACAATTTAACGCAAGTACATTATAAGTAACTGTAATTAAAATACCTAAAAAATGAACAGTAATCAGTTACTCTACTTTTTCAGTGGAAAAGTAATTTAATTACTTAGTAACGCGTTACACCCAACACTGGTTATGACTCATTGATTTGTGAAGATATATACACAATACAAATGTACCTTATAAGGTAAAATAATAATAATAATAATAGTAAAAAATTCCTGCACCAGCAGGAATTGAAGGTGGGGATTGTGAATAAACAGCGCTCTTTCCACCTTCAATACCATGACTGAAGTGCCCTTGAACAAGGCACTGAACCCCCCAATTGCTCCCCAATTGCTGGAGCAATGGCTGCCCACTGCTCCGGGTGTGTGTTCACAGTGTGTGTGTGCGCGCGTGTGTGTTCACTTCTCACTGCTGTGTGTGTGCACTCGTGATGGGTTAAATGCAGAGGACCAATTTCGACTATGGGTCACCATAGTTGACAGTACGTTGTCACTTTCACTTTCACTTTCAGATGGATTTAGACGCTTTTGCATCTGAACTCTTCACTTCTCGAAAATCATGTGACCATGATAAGTTTATTATAGGGAGTTTCCAACGTAGATGTTACACATTGTTTTATGGCAAGCTTTGAACTGGACTTTATGAGTCTATTTATGCTCATAATAAAATCATTCCAGAATTGCCAGAACTTCCAATGTTCAAGTACAAACACAAAGCAATACACACAAGCTTACTTAGACTTATATGCTGACAGATATTTTGGGTGTGTTCAATAATTGGACTGTTTAGGTTCGCCAGTTTAGAGGTTTAAATGATCAAGTTTCTTAAATGCCAAACAGTTCTGATACAATCAGCCAGGTGTATGTATGTTCATAAAAAAAAAATCAGGTTTATCAAGTTGTGTTCAGTGTTGTTTTACTGAAGCTGTGATCTGATTGGTCAAATGTGCTCTGGTGGGTGTGGCTACTGTTTCTTCTTTACTTCAGGACATCAAGATCCACATTTTTATATTTCTTTCTTTCGTTCTTTCTTTCTTTTTTTCTTTCTTTCGTTTTGCATTTCTTCTAATGTGTTTATCGACTTGATACATTTTAATGCTAAATATTCAAACATACTAAAATATTCAGCAAGGTTATGAAGAAAATCATAAATATTGTAAATACACCTGAGCAGTTCAGATCTTGCCAGTTTCTGAGAAAAGTCCTGTAGTCTGACCCTTATTTGATTCAGAGTGGAACAAGCTTCAACTAATACACACAATAAAATAATAAAGCAAAATTAAAAACAATGTTTTTTTTTTTTTCCTTTCAAAATAAAACTAAAAGTTTATGGTGCAAAAGTCTATAAAACTCACTTTTTCCTAACAAAGCTAACAAACACACTTAATCTCTCTCATTTAAATTTAAGCAAAATCTCCTTGCCTGATAGTATCTACTAAATATTAAGTGTTCAAAATGTTAAGATGCTTAAACATAAGAATGTAAAGTTAGTTTTTTGTTTCTGATCAAATAAAAAATAAAATAAAATAAAATAAAATAGTTTTGATGCGTTTATGGTTGTGATGATGATTTATTTCATTTAATGATTATTAATTGTCATTTTCCAATTTAGATTTTTTCCCCATTCAGACTGTTACTCTGGTGTTTGGTCTGCTCAGTGTTGTTCTGGTCAATGGGATGACAGGTGAGTTGGATTGTAACCGATTACAATTTAATGTGGCATGAAGCAAACAGGATAAGCACTTTGTAAAAATATCATAAGGCTTGTTTCCTGTACGCAAATATAGTTGTTTTATATATGGAGTTGTTTTATAAGAATGTATTTTAAATGTAGGCCTATTAAAGGTTTCTGCTGATGAAAGTAACCACAGCAACCTAAAGATACAGACCTACAGCAGCTTCCTATGGGCCTCAAACAACCTGAGGACTGAACACAAACACTGATACATTATGTGCAAGTGGGATTAATATGAATAAGTTATTCATTTCCAAATAATATTTCAAAGTTTTGAGGCTCCTTTGTCTGTCTCTTACAGTAACAAGCTTGATTAAGCTGGTATATTTCAGTACAATGACATTGGACATTTGGTGGACATATTGAGTAAAACATTTACAGCCAGAGCCATAATATTCATTGTGTAAGATACAGTAAATGTGAGTAAATCACCTACTTTTATCACAGCTCTGTCAGTTTGGACTTTATTGGCACCTTTTACCTGATCATTATATTGATTATGTACAGGTGTGTCTTGATAATTGTCCTTGTTTAGTCTGTGTATTTTAGTTCCTGACTGTTCAGTTTGTGTTTGTCTGGTTTTAAATGTCAGTGTGTTTGTGCGTCACCAGCACTTATCTGTTTGTATTAATTTTTGTGTGGATTTATTAAAGACTGTTAATCTTCATCTCTGTCCTTGTATGTGTCCATCAACACAGTGACTGGAGTTCATAGTTTTACATATATTTTTAGATTTAACATACTTAATATATTGAATTGTGTCATATTTTGCTTAACTTTTTCCTAAAATGTCTCTTGACAACCAAAGGTTTTATGTATATAGCTGGCATACAGCAGCTCTCTGTTATTTCTATTTTATTAGAAAACCTTGAACAATCACTTGCTGTAAATATATTATATAATTCTACAATAACAATACCAAGTTCATTTAGTTTTATAATGTCAGTTCATTTGGTTTTATACACTTCTGCTGAAACAAACAAAGCGTTGAATAACAATGTATGCATACGCACATCCTGATTTTGCTGAGTTATATGCGTTCCTGGGTCAACATACTTTATTGACCCTGGAACAACATTTTCATCCAAACATTTAATCCCTACACCTAAACCTAACCTTACCTATGAGTAATCCCTAAAATCAGAGGAAATGATAGATGAATGACACTGATGTACAAACACCAAACACTGATTGTAAGCCTAAACTTCACAAAAACTACAAACTGTATTTTCAAATCTGATTGGTTAATCACAATGTTGTTCTAGGGTCAACAAAAATTATGATCCAGGAACATGTCATACTTGGTAAAATCAGGTTCTGCTATGCATACAGTGCATTGTATACATTCATATTTGTACAGAATTTTATACTAAGTATGCAATACCAAAAAGCCCACTTGGAGACAGTAAAGCCCCATTTCCACTGAGTGGTATGGTACAGTATGATTCGGGGTGGAACACCCTGATGAGGCTTGCATTTCCGCCACGTTTCTGCCATGACGTATGCCCAGAAAGTAGCGATCAATGTCACGAAGAAGAAGAAAGCACAACGTTGCCTGGGCATATTGGTGTGCAAGATCACAATTCTAAAATAGACTGTTATATTTTTTGTGTTTGCATATTCTGATGTAAGCAAGGCCAAAACGCATAAACAGCATGGAGGAATAAGTAAAGGAGACGTTTCATTCCCCTTGTCATTCTGTACTCTGCAGTGAGTCTAGCTCTACCCTTTAGCTCCACCCTAATCGAACCAAACTGCGTCATCAGCTCATGCATTTGCAGGCCTAGCCTGCCATAGCACACTTGCAAAATCTTGTTCATCAATCACATTGGCAATTCTGAGCATTTACCTCTGTTAGGGTGAGTTCACACTTGTCATGTTTGGTTCAATTAAAACGAACTCTGGTGCAACTGCTCTGTTAGTGTGGTTCATTTGAGCAAGTGTGAATGCTGCCATCCGAACCCTGATGTGCACCAAACAAGCGAACCAGGACAGTTAAAATGAATGCAATAAGGACCAAATATTTCTAAACGAACCAAAAAAAGGATGTGGCAACAAGATGCGACACTATGCAACAGTATTTCACGAAGGGAACAAGTGGTGTATTCAAAACAAAATGAGCAGAGGTGGAGCAACAAGGAGGTAAAGTGCCTTTTATGAGATTCTTGCGAGTTTGCAGGTGGTAGAAATAAAATCATATGTACATGCAACAACAGTGTTTGGCAAAAACGCGTTACTGTAATTTAATTATTTTTAGTAATGGAGTAATTTAACGCGTTATAATTTTCAAAATAGTAATTAGATTATACACTGATCAAAATTATAAACGCAACACTTTTGTTTTTGCCCCCATTTTTCATGAGCTGAACTCAAAGATCTAATACTTTTTCTATGTACACAAAAGGCCTATTTCTCTCAAATATTGTTTACAAATCTGTCTAAATCTGTGTTAGTGAGCACTTCTCCTTTGCTGAGATAATCCATCCACCTCACAGGTGTGGCATATCAAGATACTGATTAGACAGCATGATTATTCTAAAATGTGCCATTTTATTACACAGCACAATGCCACAGATGTCGCAAGTTTTGAGGGAGTGTGCAATTGGCATGCTGACTGCAGGAATGTCCACCAGAGCTGTTGCCCATGAATTGAACGTTCATTTCTCTACCATAAGCCATCTCCCAAAGGAGTTTCAGAGAATTCGGCAGTACATCAAACCGGCCTCACAACCGAAGACCACGTGTAACCACACCAGCCCAGGACCTCAACATCCAGCATCTTCACCTCCAAGATCATCTGAGACCAGCCACCCGGACAGCTGCTGCAACAATCGGTTTGCGTAACCAAAGAATTTCTGCACAAGCTGTCAGAAAGCATCTCACAGAGATACCATGATGAGATCCTGAGGCCCATTGTTGTGTCATTCATCCATGACCATCACCTCATGTTGCAGCATGACAATGCACGGCTCAATGTTGCAAGGATCGGTACACAATTTCTGAAAGCTGAAATCATCCCAGTTCTTGCATGGCCAGCATACTCAACAGACAGCGTGTTCCAGTTCCTGCCAATAATCAGCAACTTCGCGCCATTGAAGTGGAGTGGACCAACATTCCACAGGCCACAATCAACAACCTGATCAACTCTATGCGAAGGAGATGTGTCGCATTGCGTGAGGCAAATGGTGTTCACACCAGATACTGACTGGTTTTCGACTGGTTCCTGTGCGGTGCTGAAATTTGCGTGGTCCCGACATTACGAAAGATGTATTATGCATATATTCACTGTGTTATTATAACAGAATTCTGTGAGACTGTGAATAACTGAGATGTTTGCTTTTTAAATTGAGCACTCTTTGCTCACCTTCTGCCATGCCAAACCATCAAATAAGTAATTTAATTACTTTTCCAGAGTAACTTGCCCAACACTGCGCAACAATGAGCGCACTTCCCAGTCAGCAATTTGATCTCACTGTGATCTCACCGTGAGCTCCCAGGATACTCGTGATGTGGTCATAATGTGAGGTCAAAGTGAGCTAAAAGTGTAATCTCACAGCGCCCTCAATGTGTGCTCATACTATGGTCACAATGTGAGGTCAAAGTTCACCTCACTGTACAGAGACTAGGTTCCCAGCATGTAACGATGTCAGACGATTCTGAAGTTACAGGAGAAAAATAAGATGGAATTTTTCTCAATACTCTATCTTTTTTAGCCAGAGTACACAGACGTGATTCATAGTAGTGATGGGAAGTTCGGATCATTTTACCGACTCTGACCTTTGAGTCTTGTTCAGCAAAATGAACAAATCTTTTTTCAAGTCATTTCATTCATTTTAGCAAAATAAAATTAAAATGTTACGTGTCACTTCCCTAACACATCTACTGCTTACACACAAATGTTGATCACACTACAAACAAGACAAAACTATAATGCTATAAGAAACAGAAAAGATTCATTCATTGTTTACCTGGGTCTTTAGTCTTTGATTAGCTCACCTCACCTCTTATCTGACAAGTTTTCAGGTTTGAGTCGTTTGTTCATCACGTGACAGCCCCATAAGATGAACGAACCACTCGAAAAACCTGAGGACTCGAAACAGGTGAACTAATTCCAGTACAGAACCTAATAGGATGTTGCGCATGCGCAACTGAACGAATCACTCCCCGAGATGACTCATTCTTCCCGAGTCACATTAAAGATTTGTTTAAAATGAACGAATCGTCCAAGAACGACCCAACACTAATTTATAGCATCGTGGACACACATTCCTCAAAAACCATAATTTCTGTACGACTGAAGACAGAAAGACATGAACATCTTTGATAACAAGGGGGTGAGTAAATTATCTGTAAATTGTTGTTCTGGAGGTGGACTTCTCCTTTGACTGAAGCCTCGGAATACACTGCACAAGTCATAGAAACTAATGTAGTAGCATTGTTTTAGTGAAACAAAATGCAGACATATACTTACCAAGAAGGATCAAGCTAGGAGTCACAGGTTACCCATTTTCTCAAGGTCAGAAGGAGTGGCAGACATCTATTAGTGAAGAAAACAATTTAAAATGATCAACAACAACAAAACAAAACAAAACTAGTGTGCTACTTGTTGCAATATTCTACAGAGGCAATAAAACTATTTTACTCAGAGTAGAATTCAAAACTGATAATTTTCCTATTTACTTACCCGTATGCTGATTTAAACTCTGATGATGCGATAGATGATATTCAATGGAGATGTGATGTCTGTTTGTCCCTACAATGCAAAAGAAAATGGGGACCAAACTTTAATACTTTAGTGATTCAATTTGTTTGGGTGAAAACCCAAACATTTTGCATTTTGCAGTTCCAGGTTCTAATTTGTGGTTCTTTGGTCTGATATTTTGATATCAGACAAAATTACTGGTAATTAATCATACCTTTATGTTCCTTTTGGAGCTCGAAGTTTTGGTTCCCACTGGTGTTCCATATGGGCAAAACAGACATCAGTTCTCCATGACAATATCTTCATTTGTCCTCCAAGAGAAAGTCCTATGAGTTTAAGACAGCATATGGTTAGTAAATAATGAGATTTTTAGTGCATGATTTCTTGAACAAACAATAGGCAAACTTACATTTTCTTAAAGAATGAATCATTTGCTTCTCTACAAAGTCAGCCTTTGAACTACAAGGATAAGGAAAACATAATGTAAAGAATAGATAGCTTCTCTAGTTAACTAATTACAGACATCCCACACACAAAACATAAAAATAAAGTTTAAAAATAAAATAAAAACCGACAGATTCTTCCCGTCCATCTGCTGCTATTTTTGCAATGGCTAGCAGCACTTTGAATACGTTCACAGTAATCGTGCAAGAACTATGAATTTTGTTCATACACATGTATCTTTTGCTTAGATGAAGTTCGGAGCATGTTTCAGTTACATAAATTGTGTGATGGTAATAAATAACAAACAAAATGCAGTCGGAGTATATGCTAACGAGCTAACAATGCTATCATATTGTACTTGGTTACTGTTCCATGATTAAAACATGCTATCCTTTCATCAAATTATGCTTTGCTGGCTCTTTATAATGTTAATATTTAGAAGTGTACGCGGTAAGATAAAACCAAAAGTGTGGTTGCAAATAACAGCTGCAGATAATAGGTGGTTTGAACCTCACGCTAAAATTGTGTAACGGTGGTGGCCCTACTTTCCTAGGGTTACCAGAAAAGTTCTCTATTCTTTTATATTATATATATATATATATATATATATATATATATATATATATATATATATATATATATATATATAAGTTCGGGCACCAGACAAAGTTAAACCTTGTCAATACTTTTCCCCCCACCCCCCTCCAGATAGCTCAGAGTTAAAACCACCAGTTACATAACATACAGTCCGGGAGTAATGATACCACAACTAAGAGTCCAACATGCATATTCAAAAAGTGCACATTTAATTTTCCATCAATGAGTTTCATTCACCATACACCAAAACATACAATCATACAATTATCCCTTGATTACCATTCCCCACACCAAAAGAGGGAGAATAACAATAAACATCACAAACAACCCTTCACAAATTTTAAAAACCGATCCTCAGTCACCACGTCTCACAAATCTAAGCACACTTAACGTTTTTAAACCAGTCCAAAGAGGGAGAAAACCAAACAAAAAAAAA